>QFEY01002741.1:0-21524 GCA_003316435.1 Russula virescens | reverse complement strand
GGCACATACTGAACAAAGTTTATGTGGACAGTGGGGCTTTGAGAATACGCCGGGATATGGGAGAACTCGCCGAGCTCACCGTTGCGCTGCCTGGTCTATCAGAGAGTGACGCCAGTGAAGCCTAGGGCTGCCGACCGTACCGCATACGAATTTCGGCAGTACACAGTACGGTTATTTTACGGTACTTCCCGTACCCCCGTACCGTAAAGTTCGGATCAGAGGTGATACGGTACGGTACAAAACACGGCCGTATTACGGTATACGGCAACATACGGGTGATGATTTAGAGCGAGAATGTACAGCAAAACAAGCCTTGATTAATCTACTGTAGCATAGAAGCGCTTGTGAGTTCAGGGAGTTTTGAGATAAGGGCGCAAAGAGACAAGACAGGTGCGCGACTGTGTACTGAAAGAGGTATGTGCGACAAGAAAGTAGCAAGGCAGTTCGGGCCACACAGCACCGATCCTCTTGCTAGAAGTCGAGGGATGACACGAGAAAGCAGACTCAACTTTGCGACGAGATCCAAGGCGAAAAGCGCTGCCAACAAATACCCGAATGGGAAGAAAAGGCGAATCAGTCGAAATGGCTATCCCACCAGTTGCCAACCCGATTACTGACATTCACGGACCCAACTTGATTGCCCTACGGGACTTTTATCTTGCGTTGACTGAAATCATTCCCCCATAGATTGAAGACTAACGCGTTAGAAATGAGGAAGCCATAATGAATTCTTGCCAAGGGGAAAGGTGAACCCATTTCAAACCTCGAAACCCTTCGGGAATCCTTTGCCAACCACCTGTCGTCATGACACGATGGTCTCCAGGTGATCCCAGTACCTCGAGTGTAGTCTCACCCCTTTCCCTCCTAGTATCCTCTAACCCTCTATCCCCCTTGATGAGATGATAGATTCCAATTGCTGCCTTTGACCAAATGGCATGTAGCAACTTGAACTCGGTATGTCGTCGTGTTGATTCCGTTGCTACAGCACTGAGTGTCCTTCAGAGTTGTAGGCCCTGGTAGTAGGGACTCTAGCGGGAATTGACGGATGATCGGGATCCTGACGCCATGAAGAAGGTCACAACATGAGGATGTCCTTGTAGTGATATCGAGCCTGATAGGGGAGGAGGTCTAGTCAGCCGACGTAGAACGTCCAATGGAAACGCCTGACAATACGCCTGACGAATCGATTCTTGCGCTGATAGTTTCGCGTATTCACTTCCATACCTCGCGAGAAGGTTCATTAGGGAACGTACCAGAACTTCGTGGCCGTATCGTTGGAGAGTTAAAGTGTCATCGCCCACGCTGAAATGCAAACTTTATAAAGTTGTGTCCCACAATAGACTAAGAGGCAACGAACCAACAGCGCTGCGCGGGAAGCGCAAGCCGGAAACGGAGCCATGTCCCAGAATACGGTCCTGAATAATCTGGTGGAAGATAAATTCGAAGGCTACTTGGGCGATTGAAAGCGTCCGAGCCGCGGTCCTTCGGAAGAAGAAAATCGAAGCGAAGACGGTTGTGATCGGGATCGAACCTCGATCAGTCGATAAATGGCGAATCCGTATCCTAGGACCCGGTGACATGGCGAAGCCCCTCCGAGTCCCAGCCCTGAAGAGATCAAAGGTACGGCCGCCGCCCGGTGTGACCGTTCAAGTAGTGGTACAGCGCCGTGGAGATTGACTACTGTATAGACATGGGTGAAAAGCACGGCTCCGCAAATAGGAACAAACTCTTCGCCTCACTCTTTTTTCCTCCACCGTTTCTTCTACCTTCATACCCGACCCGAACGTACGCCAATTACCCTACCTGGGAGGTTGTGTTCTCAATATAAACCATTGGAATTCATGGAACAAAGCGCGACCCATGATGTTGTTGGCAACCCCTTGGGGTCAGGATCGGTCCAGGTAAGTACTATCGTGTAGGATATCCCTTATATACACACTGGAAACCTGACACACAACACTCCCCAACTCTACCTTCCGAGCAGCCAACAATCAGTTGCCGCGTATGTGGACAGTCCACTAGGCGCCGGCAAGAGATGGACAGGCACTACCAAATGTTCCACCTCCCGCGCTGGTTATTCTGCCCTCTTGCGGGTTGTCAATGGAGGGGAGGTCGCGTCGACGAATTCAAGAAGCACTGGAATGGTACACACCAGAGCGACCAAAAACCTGCCAAGGAGCAGTATCAAATATACAACGTGAAGATGGTTCTAGATTGGATCAAGGAATCGCAAGCTGGCGACGTCATTCCGATTGCTCAGAACTTTGCGGTCGATCTTGTCAAGGAGAGGGCTTTGGAGCTAGGGAAGCAGGATTGGTTGCAGGATCCCTGGGGTCGTGCCTAACCGCACGGATGAAGAATGGCGAACCTAGTATACCGAGATTACTTGTGGGGGTTGGATGTTTAACAGTTGATGGTCTGTGAGAGGGTGTTCTCGAGTCGAACCTACCGACCTGGGACTGGTCTTACTGTTATAATTTTGGGACGATAGAAGTAACCGTATCCCTTCGGCTGACTATCATAAAGTCTCTTTTCTCACTAATTTGTGCGAGATAACCCGACACGAGAGGAAGGGAGAAAGTACGATTGTAATGTTCCAAGTCGATGACTTCGTGCCTACGACAGTCACACTAGGCCAACACTTACCATGGTGTCCGATTTGAAAAGACCCCAACACACCACCCCGAACGGTTTGCAAGCGCCACTCTCCTACCCCAGAGATTTAGTCCTCGTGAGAGCGGAGCCGGTGAAACCCTGGGCGTAGGTTCCGAGGTTCCGATAAGCTTCAGGCGATAGTGATATCGGTTCATTGAAGCACGCAACTGGCCGGACCACGGTTTACGACGGTTGGACCGTATTATAAATGATCATCCAACGTCCAGGCATTGAAAGGTCTGTCTTCCCTAAGATATCAGTAAGGTCTTTGAAAAGCAGTTGAGATGAAGAGATACCTGGCTCGAAGTATACTTCTCTCACGATTGACCATGGATCCCGAATCCCGATGCCAGGTGATACCCTCGGCTGTGACGGATTGTGTCGTCCAAGAATCCGGTGTCGAAGCTCTTCCATACAATGCCAATGACATCCGAGGAAGGTAAAAGGAGATGCTACCTGGCTCAAGTAGACTTCCCTCACACGCGCATCCGAATGAGGACTGATACGTTTGGTTATATCAGGAGTTACAACTTGCACGCGTTGCTCTCGTTGTCGCGGCGGCGGCGTCGTCTTCTCGTGTTGTATCGTGAATCTAGGCAAAACTAACGACAAGGCCCGGGATTGGCACGTGACTGCACGTCGGTTGAACCCATCCTCACCTTTCTGAACTGTGTGGTGAAGGGTCAATTGGGCTTGGGCGTGAAACTGGAACCGTTCTATGGGGTCCGCCGACCGTCTTGGAATAATGCCACGCGAGGAAAGGCGGTGTGATTCCATGCAAAGGTCGCTGGGGAGTATGGGTGTGGATGGAGCGGTTTGAAAGAGTTGTTGCGCAGCACGAGCGTCAAGTGTCGTTGTCAGGGTGAGAGTTCCCAACGGACCATTAAATCGGATTGAAAAAAAAATAGAGATGCTTACAATATGGTTACCTGCGATGGCCCTCTGCATACAACCAGACCTACTTTTATCTCAGGTAGAAAGGAGATACCCAAAGGTTCAGAGTTCGCGGAACCTTTGAGTACAAAGTAATCGCAGAACGTCGCTTGCGTCGAATTCGAATGCTTGAATACGTGTACATTCACCCGCTTCTGGGTGTGTACCTACCCATCGTTCTGAAGTTAAAGCGAGCCTCGAGCTCTCAAACGAACACAAGAGTGAACTAAAACAGTCCCGCGTTCAGTTAGCCAGTAGTACCTTGGGGGATATTATCTAGAGTATACGGGTCAGTTTGGACTCGGAGTTACATTTAGAAAACGAACTTTCTCATCCTCGGTAACCTCGTATAGACTAGCAGTAATACGCGTCACACCATCAGCTGTGTGCATGGTAACATGGCGCGGTGTGGGGTGTGAGAAAGTTGTTGAGATGAACGGAAGACATTACCGTAGGTTCTGGGTGGCTTGCATCCATCATGCGTAGACGAGACTCATTCTTGTCGGTCGTTGTTTACTGTTTCCTCGACAAGACGCCTGGATGTATGACCGTCTGTGATATTCTCGATATGTGGTGTTGCAACAAGGAGAGTCGCCCCTGTCTTGCATAAGCATCACGGATAAGTGTCGAGGTGTGGGTGTGACCCACCGCGGCGGCCTTCGTCTCTAGATCATGACGATAGGGAGTTATGGGCACCGGCACCGGACTATATCATGATCGAGAAAAAATCTACTTGGATGTTATGCATGTGTTTCGGCGGCGCGCTGGTTGAAGAACTAGAAACATATCGTCCGCCAGCGGTGAGCTCGAAGGGTGGACCCAGATTGCAGGCTGTGAAGTCTGTATGTTAGAGGTACACATGGAGACAATGACAACGAAAAAAAAAAACAATTTCCTTTTCCCAGGTCATATCGCTTACCATACGTTGCATCAAGATGCGGGCTCTTGGAGCAAGGTCGCACCAAGAAAGTAGATACAACGTAAGGGCATCATCCCTGGTCGAAGGCTCCTCCTGGGATGGAAGCAGGTATTATTCAACTCTCGGACTTGAGGAGTGCCGGACGTCCCATCTTCGCGCCAAAAGACAATGGATACACGAACGAGCGTGGAAAGGGCCAAGCGCGATATCGTCTGTACACATAATGGGAAGCGTGTTAGCTTATAAGGCTAGGGGCAAATTGCAGAAGGGCCCTCAAAAGCGTGACAGACCACGAGGCAGATGAGGGACAGTGGCGTGAGCTTTCTGGACCCTTCCCCTTGATGGGCCGGGTCCAATGATGGTAGGGTGTTTCCCAGCTGACTGGAGTGACAGCAATACATACAGCCCGAGTGATTGGGGAAGAGATATTCAACTCACTTTCCGACCGGCATTTGCATCCCCATGCACCGTTGGTGGAATATGCAAATGTTTTTGCGCCCACAGGTGCCTATATTGTGTGTGCGTCCAAAGCATTCCCGGGATCACACCTCGCCATGGTAACAAGACGGGCGCAAGGGGACAATTGTTACAGATCAACATTAGGGCAAACTGAATGATAACTTGAAACGAGCAACCGAGGAGATGAGGACGAGCTGACTTTTAAATGGACTCACCGTATTTGGCACACAGATCCCGTGACCTTCCCAAGGCTTGCGCAGTTCGCCTTTCCCGCGAATTGTCTACTGTAGTTTTTTTTTCCCGTCGCCAAGGCGGCCACACACACCTCTGAAACGAGAAATGAGAAACGCCCGGCGAGCACCCAAGTTTTCTCCGGGCCGGTCGTTCCTTCCTTGAGTTCGGCTGTAGATCATGATTCTCTGTCCTCGGTTCCGAATTCCAAAACCCCGTTCATCGACTCGAAGAGTTATCGATTTTGTTCTCCCTCTCTCGCTGCAGCCAGTTGACCTTTTCTCGACTTTCGCGCAAATCAATTTCCGCTCCTTCAAGTTCGGGCTCTCGGTTTCTCGATGGCCCACATTGCGCACCCACAGGCACGTAGTTCCCCTGGCGCGCGAACCACCATGGGCGCAGTTGGAGTGCTATCGTCGGGTCTCACGGATGTCACTAACTTTATTTATCTGGGCGCCATACCTGCAGAAGCAAACGGTCCTTCGTGACGGACCGCCGGGTCTCGTGTGTCCCAGAAGAGTGAAAAGTGATCCCCGTCGTCATTGCCCTGTAGCAGGTCTGACAGCGAAGCTGTCACATATTATAACGCCTCGACACTAACATAAGTCGTGGCAAAAACGTAAGTTCCGAGGCATGTAATGCAACAGTTCTGGATGAAAAACCTGAGTATGGCTTCATTCTAGGGTATCGACGGTGCAGGTGGTTGTGGATCCAACCTCAAGACCCCGGTGTATGTTTGATTGGTGAGTTTTCACATTGTTCGGTTGTCGGTATACAACCTACGCAGCCTGGGTTTCGGCGGTGTGCTTGTAATTGGAAATGATACAGTTTTGATCGCTGCAACTGACAATGGATGAAACATACGTCTTCAAATTACGAGTTTTTCAGAATGTGTCCGCAGCATGATTGGAGCTCCGAAGACCGCCCATTGACACCGTTATCTGGCTCCACGCGACGCGTTGCGATGCGATGGCCTATTTCGATGCAGACGGTGTGACCAACTCCGCTCCTTCGAGAACATTCTTTCCAAGTCAAAAGTAGTCGACGACTTGACTGACTACTGTAGGGATTCCGTGATACGGCAGCAGTATTGTCACGTAAGAATTCACAGGAATGTCTTATGCATCAGGCCGTTTACCGACCTGACTATGGCCCTTAGTTGAATAACTTGCATAAAGAACGAAAACGAAGCCCCGGGGTAGCACGGAATCTATACCAAAGAAGCGATGAGCTGAGAGGGGTAATAACGAACCCCATTTGGTAGAAACAGCAAGGACTGGCTATCTCCGGAATTTGCCAATGCAGGTAAGGTAAAGGCAACTCAAATTCGCTGACACTTGGTGGCTAATTGGTAAAAGCTGTCAAGGCACCAAGCGCCCTTGGCCAGAAACCCAGGAGTGAGCCCCACGAAACTCAGATGCTTCGTGTTTGCCGTGTTGCGATTGATTGGGGATAATACTTTCGTAAGGTTCCGACCCTCTGGTCTGGTACTAACCTTTTTCAATGGACTGAGCTCTGGGCGCATTCAGGGATTGAACGTTGAACATGGATGAAGCGTTCTGACCGCACCAGGACAGCCGGCGAGCATGGTCTGCGTAGCATGAACACATGCAACTACTCTCTATCACTGCAATTGCATGGTCTCCGTAGTGATATGTAAGGCGTTGGCTCGATGATCGAGACTAGGTTTTATGTTCATCTTTTTTTTCTTTCTCACGAAAGACTTTCAGCGCCCATGACAATACCCATGATCTCCTATCGAAACCCGCCCAGAGTTCCCCGCCCATCGCTCGCCCATTCTTGTTTCGAATCCTCGTGTCAAACCTAGGGCATGGCGCCAGAAAGCTGCGGCGGCGTCGCCGGGCGCAGACCCAACGGGACTTTCCCAATAGCAGTCACTCCAGAAGTTATAAAAGTCACCTATTTTCATCTTCCGTCGCATCAGTTACCTGACTATACATCTCGATACCTAATCACGACCTCCGTACTCGACCATCATTAAATCTCACCCACAACACTGATCTTCATGCTCGTGGTACAAAACGAAGTCCCAAGTACTGGAGCACACTCCGGAACACGCTCTACTCAGGTGAGAAATTTCTCCGAAGTGATATCCTCTTGGGCACACCCTGATACATGCCTTACCCGTCTCTACCTTCAAGCGGCAACCCCTGACTTGTCCGGAATGTGAGAAGACCTTTCCCAGAAACCAAGAGATCGAGAGGCACTTCAAGTCGTTCCACCTTCCATGTTGGATCTTCTGCCCATACATGGATTGCAGGTGGAGGGGAGACCGTTTAGACGATTTTGACAGACACTTGACCGCACAGAATTGCGGACCAAAGCCCGAAGAACTGCAATACCAAATATACAATGTGAAGATGGTCCTAAGTTGGATCAAGGACACCGGTGGTGACGACGTCATTATAGCCGCCAAGAGCTTTGCCGTTGATCTCGTCAAGGAGAGAGCGTTGGAATTGGGGAGGCAGGAGTGGTTGAATGATCCCTGGGGGCGTGCGGAGAAACAAGCCCGCCGCTCGCGTGCCGAATCGCGAAGGTTTTAAAGAGGCGGTCTCAAAATTTCACTATACGTTGCTGACAGCACGATATATGAATACTTAACGTACTACTATTGAGTAGTAGGATGACCGGCTGGGCTGGATGACGACTTGGCCTGAACCCAACTATTTTGATGTGACTCGTCGGACTTCATTTTCGCGCAGATTCCAAGCAGGCATGTGGGAGGGGGGTGACTCGAAGCTTTGAATCTGATCTACCACGTATGAGGAGCACTTTGGTAGGCTCATGGTTTGTAACCTCCCGTTCGAATTGACCTTAAAAATGCGAGTGAACATCTTCTTCAGTGGATTCGTACAAGGGCTGTGGGGAAACTTGTTTAAAAAAATATTATTCGCGCCGTTCGTTATATCATGGTGTGAATGGTTCAAACTTGAAGTCTGCAACCCCTTGCGGCAATCATAGGGTGATTGGAGTTGGGAATTTTCTTCGTTCTTGTGAGAGTAAAATGGCGTCCTGTCGCAATTATCGTGAACTTCGAAAGAGATGCCCTGATTACTGTAGCAACCACGATATTATTGGACGATAAAAGGAAGAAGAGACCAGCGGTACTCAGAAGGGTCATATGGGCTGACAGCCTTCTAGAATAGATTGAAATTTGGTGGAGGTAGAGCGATCCGTTAAGCCACCTGGTCTGACCGGAGGGGAACATTCCCAGTGGAATCCAACTTTACGACAAGGTCCGAAGCGACAACCAAGAGCGTTATAAATACCAGAACGGGTTTAAAAGACACTACCCGACTCGGAAAATGACTGGATAGGACTGAGTGGCGAGCCTCGCCCTCACTAATTAGTAACCACGGGCGCAAGTCGATCGCTTTGCGCATGTAGCGATAAAGTATTCCTACAGTACACTTGAATGAAACCATTTCTCCGTAGCTTGAAGGTTTTTGTTCGAAAGTCCTTCGCTGACCCTGTCAGAATCTCCGAACGCTGCCCTCGTACCTTGAAAGTTGTCTCCTCCCTTCTTCCCCCAAGTTCCCTTTCGCTCATGCTTCCCTAGTGACACAGGGAATGCATGCTCTATCCTAGCCCTCAAATACACCCACCCTATGTGGTATATAGATGATGCGATAGAGAAGGCCGATTCCAACTGCATCCTATATCTAATAGGGGGCAGCGACAAAGTAGTACGTAACTATACGTCAGTGTCGATTCTATCGCCGCAGCACTGCATATCCGCACTAATATTGCAGCAAGCAATCCTAGGAGTAGAGGGTGCCTGAAACCCGAAAAGTCGAACTGGCTGATAGATGTGATCATGATGACGTAATCATTATTGGGGCCACAGCGTCAAGAGGCGGGCCACGATGATCCCTTGTCACCTTGATTAAGCTTGATTCCTTCTGTCGACACGAGCGTCTCAAGGGATCACCTGGCCTCTCGCGGTCTCGCAGTCTGAAGCGCTACCTTAATGGGTTGTATAAGAAGACTGAATACTAAGGCAACAAACCGATGGCCATGCGCGAGAAACCGAAGTCTGAACCCGAGATATGCCCTAGCGTACCGCCCTTGATACTCTATATGCGAAGGCTACTTGGGCGATTGAAGGTGTCCGAATCGCAGAAGATGGGGCGCATCAAGAGAAGCGAGATGAAGTCAGCACCTGCCACTGTCCGATCTGAGAGGATCTCGACAAGCCCAATATTGGCACACTCCACGCCCCAACGTTTGGCAAAGGCACCAGTCTCGTTTCTCATGAACACAGGAATGCAATCCACTGCAAAGCGGAGCCAGTGGGCCACCCTAGATGGAGGCCTCGATTAACTTTAGGGGATATCGATTGTTGCAACTGGCGTGAACCATGGTTGACGATTGTAGAATGTATTGTAGTTGTCTATCTAACATCCCTATGATATTAGTGACGTTCTGAAGGGCAGTTGAAATGAGGACACACCTGGCTTGGATCATACTCCTGTCGCGATTTGTCAAGTAACCCCCCATCCACGCGTCAATAACACCTTCGATCGTGACAATTGAGTCTCCCAACATTGAGGTAATCAGGATTTTCTCTACGATGTCAATAATGTCGAAGAAAAGGTAAGAGGAGACGCTACCTGGCCCAGATAGACTTCTCTCGCGTATCCGGGTGTGGGCTGATGTGGTTGATAATATCAAAAGGTCGGATTTTCGAGTGTCTTGCTGTTGCAGCGATGACTACTTCTTCTCGTGTTGTATCCGTTGGGTATAAACAAGGCTCAGGCTAGCCACAGCGGTTGGCATACAACCGCACGTTGGCTGAGCCCATCCTTCCCCGTCCGCATGACGTGCCGAACCTGACTAACGTTGACTTGAGCGTGTAATTGCCACCTCGAATGGTGTCCGCCGTTGTTGAAATATCGCTGCACGAGGAAATATGATCCGAAGGTCACTGGGGAGTACATGGAGCTGGTCAAATGAGTCATTGACCACTAGCGTTAAGTGGGTGAGAGTTTCCAGCGGAACATTAATCGGGTGGAAAACAATAGAGAGGGTGTTTACAATATCATGTTCACCTGCGACGGCCCTCTAATCGCGCAGGCGGAACGTCCTTTTATCTCGCTAGCTGCCATAGTAGAAATGCAGTGTCCCAATCGCACAGTTTTCGTGAAGCCCTGGGTACAGAGTCCTACTTGCGGACATTCGCTAGTGTTGAATATTGAATCGCCGTTTACGTGTAACCCGCTTATGGGATTTGTCGTTTCCAAGTCGAACAAAGCTGCCAGCCCTCAAAGAAACACAAGTTTTGGAAAGCGAACTTCTTCATTCTCGGTGTCTTCGTACAAGCCATCATATTACAGTACCTCCAAATGCCATAGAACATGCGGTGCCGTTTACAATAGCATAACGACTTTCAAGGCGCGATTACCAAGGCACGGTAACACGCGTCAAGCCGTCAGCGCTTCAGCCACGTACATTGCACGATGCGGAGTGTGAGAATATCGTAGGGTTGGAATGGACGAGGGACATTACCAAGGTTCTGTGTGACCTCTGTTCGTTATGCGTAGACGAAACTGATGGTTGCCTTTCCTCTTTCCCGGTTAGGACGCCATATGCCCGGGCCAATGATCTATCAATGTTGGCTTTCTTTTTCGAATCGCCCTTATCTTGCGGAAGTCTCACAGACAAACGTCGAGGTGCAGTGTGAGAAGGAATGCCGGTGGGAAAACCTCGAGCAGGGCGCAAGTTGTCTGCCCTAGTTATGGTCCTGGTTGATATCTATCGGCAAGAGGTGGGGGAACGTCGCTAGCTTTCGTTGCGGGCAAACGTCCGTCATTCAACTCTGCAAAAGAGACACTTTGGTGTGAATTACTGACAACATCTTTAAGGCCGCCACCTGCCTGACTGCCTCATACTGTTACAGTGTACGCCTTCCTTTAGTAGGCCTGATCTACTGCGAGTATCCTGCGATCGCGATCGATTGTACGATAGAGGCTGTTTACAGCGTTCGAGCGTCCCATGGAGCCCTTGTACTTCCCCAAATCTAGATCATCGGAGCGAAGGGCTCTTGTGAAGGGTGTGGATAATGAGTGACAATCCGTGACAACGCGAATCCCTGGCACCAAATATTAATCGTACCCGTTTGAGCACCCTCGTATCGATGTGTTACGTACCATATTTGCATTCGTCAACCTACTAACGTTCGCTCCAGAATTTGGGCCGGGATTGACGTTGTTTGTTGTGACCCCCAACGATTCGGTGTTTTGTCATGCATCACGATAACTGTAGAAGGATCCGTGACATCCTCTCGAGGTGAGGCCTTGATGTTGACGAAATTTGCGATACTGATTGATCGTGTCTTGCATCCTCCATCGCGTAGCGTACGGTGCAAGAAAGGACGCGCCATTGAGGGCGTAAGTGGTAAAACGGATGAGTCTCCTCGGGCTTGCCGCTATGCCATCGTTATTTCTCGCCGACGTCTTCCCAAAACTAGGAAACTAGGCAGGAAGGGGATGAAAATGTTCAACGTGTCCTTGGGAGGTACAGTCGCAAAGTGGGATTCATGAACCACGTTTGGTTGACCTTCCCGTCAGGACTCAGAGTAGGTCTCTTCACTGGCATGCGCGCTGTTGAGGAGCAGGCGCAAGATGAAGGCTCAAGGGTGTAAACGGAGCTTCTAAATGGAATAAATTTATCCTCGAATGAATATTGGGAGTCAAAGAAGCTGGGAGTTTCTTGAAATTGGACTCGTACCTGGGTCATCAACAAACGTAGGATTTTTCTGGCCGAAGAAATACTTGTCGACTGTTGGTTATTGGGTGCGCGTGAAAGAGGATATAACACGGTACAGGTTTGCAAACGCGAAGTTCTCTCGGAAGAGAGACAAAATGGGGTTCATAGGGGACGCAAAAATTCAGTGGAAATAAACATCAGCGTCTAGTACCCCCCCCCCAAAAAAAAAAACAACCTCCCTCCCTTCTACTTCCGACTCCCAGCCATATCCCTCCGTCCCTATTAAGACCTAATTCCCTCCCTTCTCTCCCTTTGCGCTGTTATGAGGGCGCACATTCATCATTTTCACCCTTTCACTTGGTCCTCGACTTGTCCCTCTCCCAAATACAGAAGTCCCGTCCAGCACCGTATCTGAATTGGTATCGTGACCCATCTCATTCCTTTTCCACGCTAATGACAGATGTCCTGGTTATATGTACCGGGTGTCGGCACTGGCCCTCACAGCTGGCGCCGACGGTGTGCATTCGAGCGCTGTTCGTCCAGGGGACGATCTGCTGCATGCTGGCCGATCAACGAAACCCAACGACTCATTGGCAGCTGCTGTGCGCGAGACTGTCGCGAGGTACGCTACAAGGTTCAATATAACGTCTCTAAAGCAGCCATACAGCCTTTAGCTCATGCGTATGTATTCTTCAGGTCCTCAACTTTCCAACTCGAAGTTCAGTCTTTGACTCGGCGGAGGTCCCGCTCCCACCCGCATCACAGCAATGGTTCTCGCTCTATTGCGGCCCCCAGCTTACTTCGGGGTTTTTCCATCGGGCTTCAGTGCCATCTTGAATTTGTATCAGGATAAGATCAACGCTGCTCATGAACTTCAACCGTTGCAGAAAAAAGGATTGCTTGCGTCGCCGTATAGGTGTTCGCCGTAGTCCCGTTTATCTCCTTTTCGTCAGTGCCTTTTGACACTTTGTCCGAAGCATCGGCGCTGCAGCATGCACGCCGAATATCTCCATATTATCATATCAGGTGGGCCATCATCCTCCATGTATGGCTGGACTACCAAGCTACTAATTGACAGTCCTGCGCAGGAAGCCGAAGTTGGAGCTAGAGACACGCCCCAGAACTTTGTCTTGGACACTCTAGTGGAAGATAGCCTCGAAGGCATCCTAATCTTATAATTGAAGAGGGTTTCCCAGTCGCCGAGGCTGAGGCATGGCGGATCGATCGAAACCGTGATCGGCTTGATCAGCGCCGCGTGAGGCGGCGAAGCCCTGCTTGAAGGCCAAGAATCTTGGCTAGATCCGAATGCATTCGACCAGAACGTGAGTTATAACCCAGTTCGAGAGATTTTGTTTCCTAATTTGGCCCGACAGAATCCATCGAAGCATACAGCACTCCCATGAGCACAACTGGCAAACTCATTGAAACTGGGCTCAAATCAGGTGAGTCAATTTCACAAAAAAAGGGCCAAAATGACGTGCTACGTGCACAACACATGGCCGCACAAGGACTGTCATGGTGACGATTTCTCCCACTGACCAAATCTTGGTAGTTGGCCTCGTCAAGGAGAGGACGGCCTTGGAGCTACGAGAGGCAGGAATAATAGGAGGGTCCTTGGGACCGTGCGGAGAAGCAGGCTCACGGTAACCGACGTACCGCCGCGTTGCGCCGAAGAGGAATTTGGTTCCTAGAAGCAGGGTTTACAACCCGAAGCCTTTGGCCAATCATTTCTGTCGTGCCCGATCACCTGTCGGACTCCTTTCACAAACTGGCACGCAAAGCACTGGTACTCGTGCTGCGTCACGCTGCGCCCACGACGTCTTCGAGCTCGATCCACCTTGTGTGAGAGAAGCAACCAATTTAAGATTATTGCCGCCGTGGTACAAGAAATGATCTTCAACAAGTCCCCTTTTCCCGCGCCGTCACAAACCCCACATGAGGCTTCCCCATTATCGTGACCGTGGTATGCCTACATTCATCACGTATTTGTACACTTACGGCTAACTTGAAATAAGGCCTTGCTTGTAATCTTGATCGTTCTACCATCGCCATCTCATGTCTCTGAAGTGTCGTGCGTGATAGGTAAGCATCCTCAGCACGTTCTCTAGCTGTTAGCCTTTCGATCTCCACTGTGCATCGATGGTTGAAGCCTCTGAAACACCCTTCCCCACTCCTATTACGTCTACGTCTCCTCTTCAAGTGACCCCTTCATACTCACACCCTTGTCTACACCAATAAAGCTGACGTTCTGATGAACTGTCTGAGAGCCAGTCGAATACGGTGTTAAATTCACTTAGAACGGGCCAGTGAATCGCTTCGCTTCGGTGGGCTCTTCCGAGCGTGTGGGAGAACTTTTGTTTTCCTTTTCTTTTTTTGTTACAGGGAAAGAATTTTATTCACTACCAACTGAATGCTCCCTTGTCATGTACGTTGCTAGGGTTGAAATTTGAAAAGCCCTGCTCTTGTGACACAAAAGGAGTGTGTTGTCGCGAACACGAACTTTGAAACATAAGGCCATGACTACTCTTCGCCATGATATAATTTGACATCACATAGGCGATATCATACAAGCATGATGAGACTACTACTGACAGTAGTGGACCTAGTGGTATTCCAGTACACGCCGAACTAAGGTAGTGGGAGTAGCTGGCCTTCGGCAATACCGTAATACGGTAAGGTCTGGTGGAAGTCGAATTACGACTACATTTAGTCTGTCCAGTGAAGAGTTCGAGTACGAACCCAGCTTTGCGACGTGATCGGAGACAAAGACGCAGTCGTGCAATAGGGCCGGTCCGGTCGGTGACAATTGTCGGCCCGAGCCGAAGCATAAGCGCCCAAGTGTTGAACACAATCCCTTTCCGCAGATTGAGGACTCGCAGAAGGCCATAGAGAGTTCTTGCCGATAATGCCGAGGGTAAAGTTGAATGTCCCCGCTGGAACCCTCCAAAGCCTTCAGGTTTCTTTTCCGGCTCTCTATCCCCTATCATCATGACATGGTCTCCAGTTGATTCTCCGTGTCGTCTCCTACCTCTTTCTCTCATATCGCCCCCCTACTCCCCACAAAATATAGGGAACGCACTCACCATCTAAACCCGTCTGTGCTTGCTCCCTATGTCGTATGTCGATCGCATCAGATTATCCGATTGTTCCCTGTAACTGAACGCGGGCAGCGGCTAGGTATGTTGGTCATTCCACGAACGGAAAAAAAGGACGATCTACCAAGCCAACAATCCTATCGCAGCCCACCGGCGTCGTAAATTTCATTGTCGCAGCACTGGGTGTCTGTGCATGTCGCTGGTCGTAATAGGATCCCAAAAATCGTGGTGGGATCGAGGGAATGATCATGAGATGAATAGGGCCATAGTAGAGGTTGTCCTGGCTATGATATCCGAGAGGTGAGCCGCCATCGACGATTTCTTTTGAGAGGACCAAAAGGATTAATTATCCGGTATAGAACATCGTGCAGAAACGCCACTTAACTCGCCGGATATATTGATATATTGTATCTCGTTTCTTGAGATCTTCTGGTCTCACAAGAAGGCGCTCTGGTGATCTCCCCAGAACGGTATGACGTTGTCAGTAGTACAAATCAGGTTTCATGGCGACTCACCCGAGGGAGATCTGATGCCCTCGTGCGGTTTGAAATACAAAGTTTATGGATTGTGTCAAACCCCGGGACATAAGCCGACGAGCCGAGGGTCTTGCGCTTGAAGTCGAAACTGGAATCAGAGGTACGCCCCAGAACATTGCCTTGGATATTCTTTACGAAGATAAAGATCGAAATGCCAACTGCCATTTGAACACAACTAGGGCGAACTGCAATGCACTTGCAAATCCGAGAAGAAAAGGTGAGGCACGATAAACAGGACGAGATCGTGATTAACTGGATCCGTGGATAAAATTAGATCTTTGGCAGCAGCGGTTCTCTTGAAGGTCAAGAATCTTGATAGAACAGAGCAGGGTACAGAACTGCCCCGCAACGGTGCGGCCCGCCCCCGTGATTGTGCGATATTATATTATGGAGAATGAAACGTCTCCAGCCCCCAAATAGTCACAAACTTCCAGCTCAGACTCTTTTTCATTCTTTCCCACCTCCATAGTTGACCAGAACGTACGCCCATAACCTTTGCTCGGGAGATTTCGTTTTTTAATTCCACCCGACAGAACCTATGGAACAAAACAACGCCTACGGTACTATTGAGCTTTCCTTCAAATTGGGCTCAAAACAGGTGAGACGCTTTTTCACAGAAATTACAAAAATAATGCACTGTGCCCAAGCTGACGAACACACACCCCTGTCTCGACCCCTCAAGCGACAAATCTTGCCTTGTCCTTTCCCTGCATGCGGAAGTCGCTTTGCGCGGCCGCAAGAGCTGGACAGACACTTCCAGTCCTTCCATCTCCCGTGTTGGATTTTCTGCCCATACGTGGGTTGCGAGTGGAGGGGTGGCCGCGTAGAGGATTTCGAAGCGCATTTGGCCACGCAAATGTGCGGTGCGAAACCTGAAAAGCAACACTATCAGATATACGACGTGAAGATGGTCCTGGAGATGATCAAGGGCCCGCAAGGCGGCAACTTTATTTCGACCGCTCAGAACTTCGCCGTTGACTTTGTAAAGGAGAGGGCGTTGGAGATAGGGAAACAGGAGTGGTTGAATGATCCTTGGGGTCATTCGCCGGAGAAGCTGGCTCGCCGCGAGCGACGTGCCGCATCGCGACGATGAAAAATGCTGGACCCTAACACGCGGAGGCAACCATCAGTGGCGGAGGTTGAAGATCGGATGTTGAAGTTTAAACAATAGGTCGACAGCGAGTGTCATGATGTACTGTAGTTCTCGGAATCGAATTTCATCCCCTCGGGCAAATCGGCGTTGATGTAATTTTCCGGAAAAGGTTGCGGGAATAATGAAAGACTGCGGCCCGAAGAAAAGCAGGGTCGGAAGGGAGAAAGTGAGACGGAGAAGAACGGAGAATAAGGGTGTGGCGGGTAGAGAGAGATGCAGGTATTTACAAAGCTAACTACCGAGCATGCAATGAGGTAAGGGCGCTCCGACGAGACGACGAGATGAGGTTGTTGTGCTCCAATCCGCGCGTGCCTCGGAGGCGCGCATCAAATGTTATGATAATTTTCCAATCATCAAGAGTAATCGCGAAAAGAAATTAATTCTGATTTCTCGCTACAAACACAGAGAGGTACTGATATAGTAACCTGTATGGCATCGGCTAGCCGGACGTCACATCCGAATTCAAACGTCCCTGAAGGCACCCTTGTCGTCCGTCTATCATGTGCACTGGATAGGCTGAAATCAGTATCATATGGCCTGCTTAAGCCCAATGCGCGACTACAACAGCTGCACTGGGGGATACCTGTCAGTGTCTCGGATAAGCGGGGAACGCGACACACACCACCCCTGATGTCACTTTTTTTTTGTTGACCCCAGCGATTAATTTTCGAAGCGGAGCTGGTGACCTTCCAATGGCTTCCATGAATCTAAGGATACCGATGAGCGTTACGTAATACCGATTGTCATGCGCAAGCGCGGATTCCGGTCGAGAACTATTCGAGTGGATCGTACTGTAGCCGTCCATCCATAATTTCAGGTGTCGAAAGCTCATTCCTGGGTATCAGTGGCATGTTAAAAAAGCAGTTGATATAAGGAGCTACCTGGTTTGAAATAGGCTTTTCTCGATTGGTTTGCGGTCATGGGCCCCGCATCCAAACGATAATGACTCCCTCGATCGCGACGGCCGGTGATGCCCAACGTTCGGGTGTTAAAACACTTCCCAAAAATATATCCGTTACATCTAAGGAAAGTTAAGAGAACGCGCCACCTGGCTTAGAATAGACTTTTTGCGCGAGCACGTCCAAGCGAAAGCCCAACGTAATTGAGATGTAAAGAGGTACGGAGTTTTCACGCGTTGCTTTCGCTGTCGCGGCGCCAGCGGGTCGTTCTCGTTTTGCATCTGCCAGTGTGGGTCTAGACAAGGCTAGCCATGGGTTGGCGCGTGCGTGCGATTGTGTTGGCTGAGCCTGTTCTGCCCCTTTCCGAAGGTGATTTAGGTATTTGTTGGAGTATTGTTATGCGAGGCTACGCGAGGAAAGGGAGGGCGAGGGTCTACGACAAGTTTGTTGACGGTTTGGACGGGAATGGGACGTATTTCGCTCTTGAAAGAATGCCTTGTTCAGGTAGCGGAGCATAAATCGGATCTAAAAAAAGGAGAAAATATGTTTGGCTACGACTACCCTTGAATATTGAATCATGGGACAGATGCCATTCTTTTTGGGATACGCACCTCAGATTTCCGAAGCTATCCGTCGCAGTAGAGATGAAATTACATCGTGGTGACAGTCGATCGAGCATTTAGGCCCAGGTTGTGGTTGAATAACCAGTGTTTGCGTGACGCTGGGCCCCTGAGTATCATACTGGGTTCTGTCTGAGTCTGAGTACGTGCGGGTGCGGAATTTCGCGAGTCAGCGTTGGATATTGAATCCCCGGTTACGCGTGTGTCGAATTTGTTACCCTTCGAGTCGAAGTCGAAGTAAGCTGGAAGATCTCGAAGCACAAGGAAGTAGGTTCGGAATTAGACTTACCTCAAAAACAAAGTTCCTCATTCTCGAATCTCTGTGCCTTCATATACGTCACGTCGCCACCTCACCCCGTACCTCGAAATGGTCAAAAACGGAGGGTGCCATACTAATGGCACAACACCCTCAGGCTTGGCACTACGATGACCGGGAAGTATAGTACGCGTCAGCTGCACGAATTGAATGGTGTGGGTATGAGAAAGGTGGGATGAGCGGTCCAGAACGGAGGTCATTACCGAAGGTTCGTTTCATCCATTTATGGGTAGACGAGCTGATCGTCGTCGTCGTTCATTTGCTTTCATCTTGCCTCGATCGGGTGGTGGGCGTCGATGATCGGACAAGATATTTGCTTTCATTTCGAACCCGATCTCACCGCGGCGTGCTCGTACCACGTCGGTGCAGCGAGCCATCCGGCTCGCCCCTTTCTTGCAGAAAGCTTCACGGACGAGCGTCGAGGTGTGGGAGAAAGAGGGACTATCTCGATGGGAAAACTCTCGGGGCGCAAACTCTGTGGCCCAGTAACGGTCTCATGCCTGATCGATGTCGATCAGCAAGGGATGGGCATCGGGCAAACGCCAGTTACGCCACTGGCTTTCATTGCGGGCCACCTACAAAGATAATTCTTGTGTCAGAAATACTGGCAACATCTTCAAGGAGTTCCAAGGCACCACTTGCCTGACAAACTCATCCCATTACTGCGCGCACCCTCCCCTAGGCTTGGTCTACGTTCGGCGATCGATTGTATGATCGGGATCACTGCGGTGACCAACGCAACTATTCTGCCCCTATCTAGCTTATCGGAGGGCTGGGCCTGTGCTGATGGGTCTGAACATCATGGCTTGTGACCGTTGCCAACGTGAAGAGCTGGTACAAAAGGTTAATCAGATCCATTCTAGCTCTGTTACTACGGTTGCGTACTATGGCTCTGCGTTCGTCAATACCACTAACACCCGCTCCAGGCTTGGGATCGGCATTCAGGTGATCTGTTACAACCCCCACCAAGTCTGTGTTTAACCACGCATCCCAGCAGGGAAGTGCCGAAAGCTTCGTGATATCTTCCTGATGGGTGAGAACTTTGTGTCAACAAATTCCGTTGGTAGTGATATGCTGATCTGAGTCGAAGGTATCTTACATGGTTGCATCCTCCCTCACATAGTGTACATTGCGATGAAAGGACATCCTATTGGGGGAGTCGTTGATAAAACGGACGATGTCTCCTTTCGTTTGCGGTACGCCACCATCATTTCTTGCCAAAGATGGCTGAAACTTAGGCAAGGGGATGACAAAGCCTAGCAGGACTCAACGCAAGTCCCTCCATGTGGGTTGTCCAAAAGCGAGGGGAAGATAGAGAGGCGAGGATGGGGGGGAGGCCAATCTTGAAGGTATAAAACAGGCTGCCGACTTTGGAACAAACGCTGGTGGTTCCACGAGTTTCGAGTATTCTGGTTGTGGATTCGTATGTGGAACCGGCAACAACAAGGTAGTTTTTTGACCGGTTTGCGCTGCCGAAGAACCTGTCGAAAATTGGTTCTTGGGACGGGGAAAAACTGGAAGACAATGTAATACAGGTTATATGTGGGTGGACTCCAAGGAGACATAGGATCACTCGGGCACAAAAAAGGGGTGGAAGGAGACACTAGAGCGCCAATGCTCTGACCGCCCCGTAATCCCCCGCCCTCCCCCTTCCCATCAATACTTGTCCTCGTCCTCATCCCATCCCTCCGCTCCCTTCAGTTTCTGGTATTACCTCCGTCCCTCCTCCCTCTACATCGTCATGACGGCTCACGGTCATGCTTCTACCTTTCACCTGGTCCTCGGCTAGTTCCTGTCCCAATACAGAAATAGTGGCACCAGCTAAATCGGTATTGTCAGATCGCCCGGGATTTTCCTTTCTTCGAATGACCAACTCCCTAGGTTATAGACCTGTCGTTGACTGGCACCGTTGGCACTGGTCTGGCCATGGGCACCGACCATGTGAACTGGGTCCATATCCGAACGGGGATCTGTTGTACGCAGCGGATCAACGAATTTTAATGACCCACAAGCAGCCAACTGGTATGAAGCGCGCGTAGTGCGGTCACCGTACGCTACAGCCCCAAGTATAACGACTCCAGACAGTTACCCTGCCTTCAACTCATGTATATATAGTCCGCTTGTTCTGGACGTTCAATACGAGTTCAAGCCTTCATGGCCCTGCTCCCACCAAAGTTCGTCTCGTCTCGTCGCGTTGCCAGTGGGTTCTGCTCTACTGCAGCCCTCACTTTTGCTTCGAAATTGCGGCCTGGTGCCACCCAAGCCTTATTGGGATTCGATGATTTCCGCTCTGAGCCATTAAGAAAAACAGAGTGCCCCCCGTCCTTGATATGGAAGTATCGCTTGTCGTCAAGTGCCTCTTTGGCCCTCTGGCCGAACATTGGCACTCCGTATGTGTCGAATGTACCTCTTATCAATGAGTGGCAAGGTTGGCCCCGTGTTCCCCTTCGTGCCCATATAAAAAGTGCCTCTGGAGATATCTGTGCCCAGAGTGCCCTACCTGAATAGTTGTTCCTCTGCACCATCACCCCTCCAGAGCCATGGACGCTTACGCCCCATATCATTTCCACATCGATGGCTATGTATGTCCAGCATGTGCCGCGAACAGCGTCCTTACGCTGCTACTAGTAAGTCGGATTTTATCCAAAGCAGCCGATTGCACTGACATATGCCAACATCGGTGTAGAACGACTTGGACGGACTGCCAGCGGATGCCAACCTGCCTCATGTTTCACCCCAGGTTGGTCATCCAGCGCTGTCGCAAGATCAAGTCCTTCATTTCGATGCGTCTATCCCCCCTCGACCCCAATCAGATATCTGGGCATCAGTACGTTGTACTATTTCGTCAAAAGGCATTTACTTCCATGACTTATACCAACATACGCATAGGCATCCCTGACGCAGGAGGGTGTAGGACCGGCTCCCATACCTTCGGAATTCAACGTGTCAGGGTCATTCCAAAACGTGCCTGCACCGACC
>QFEY01002728.1:0-22774 GCA_003316435.1 Russula virescens | reverse complement strand
CTGCAGGATCGGAGCTTGGCGGTGAGAGGATCGGAGTCGATATTCTTTCCTGTCTTCCGAGAGTACACGATAAGGGCAGCGTCAAATATATTCTGGAATTGCAAAGAGGATGGGTTCAGAAGGGAATCGGAGGACATATTGCTTTGATAGGAAGATGGCAAGGGGAAATCGTGAAGGTCAAAGGCAGGATGTCTGGTACCGGCGTGGCACTGCTAGTGCCAAGTGGTGGCAGCGTGCCAGACATACACACGCGTGGATACGTATCCCGAGCGCCCCATTAGTGCCATCACGTACGCCTTCCAAATACACTCAAAATCAACCTAGATGACCGGAATGCGCGTCCAACATGGACGACGGACGCGGTCAAGGAAAGTGTACGTAGACAGAACTGTATGCGGTCGTGCCTTACTACTGTAGCATTGTGTTAGAATTCACCATGCATATGGACTGCGATCATCGGATACCACGCATTTTTCGTGCACGTTTACCGCCCCACATGTATAGGATTCTGGTATAGGGCACCGTTGTTCTATATAATACCGTTTCTATGTTTTATCCTCGCGTGATCCTCGATACGGGTGTCTAAAGCACAGCCAATGCAGTGTAATAGTAACTGGTTGAACGTTGGACAATTGCCAATAAGGGGTTTCACATCACGCTTCAACCTGTACTATACCCTCCCAGCTTTCTTGCTTTTCCGTTGGAAATACACTCGAATTACAAATGAGTAAAATCATCGCGACCGCGTGGCTCTGAGTCCGAAGATCGCTCTCCTAGTCTACGTAATATTGAATCCGCGCTAGTCCAGCCTCAGTCTCCATAAGTAGTATGATATTGGCTATCAATTTCCCACTCCCACAACCTGTTTAAAATATGACCGATTCGGAATATAAATTGCTCTTGAGTGCAAGCCAATGCAAGAAATGGCTTTACTACAGTATGCGTTTCATCAAGGCGATGTTTTCGACGGCCAGCCGCGGGAAATAACCAGGATCGTCACGTGCACACAATTACAAAGCATCACGTGCCAAGGGGATGAGGGATACAGCCTTTGCGGTAACACAACACATCTCCTGAATACATAGGTGACATCGTTCCAACTGAGAGTCAAAAAGAGAAAAATAAATGTGAAACAAATCGGAGAAAAAAAGGCTGATAATGACAGGGTGGTAAAGCGGGGACAGAATAGCATGCCGGTCAAGTGAATCGGGTAATGTGGATATCGACGGCAATAAACGGCCAGTTAGTGAAAAGTGAGAGTAGACAACATGACAAAGAAGCCAACAGAGTTATCACGCTATTGCGCGGCTGCAGAGGGTACAGGCGACTGTGATGGTGACGAGGCCGGCGTTTCTGCCAGCTTGTTGAATATCTGTAATGTACAGTAAGAGAAAATTCGCCCCTTTGAACGACACGGATTCGTTCAGATCGCACGCACCTTCACGAACACAGGTGCCGACTGTCCACCGCTGACGGCCCATTTCCCATCAATGATCGTGAACGGTACCCCGGTAACACCCTTCGCACGCGCTTCGGCTACCTGATGGTTCACCTTGGCGAGGCACTCGTCGGATTTCAGGAAGCTTACTGCCTAAGAAATGCGATATTCGAGTCAGCGATCAGAATCATTCCTGGCCGGTCCGAAAGCGGCGCCCTCCAATAAAGGAACGAAGTGGAGGACCTTTCAGGACTGCCATCAAACCGCATGAGATGCTCACCTCAGCCCGGGACATGATGGAAGCTTGCTCCGCAGCGTCTGCAAGGACCTCCGGATCGCAGATGTCGAGATCCTCTTCATAGTATGCGCGGAAGATTGGCGTCATGACCGCAGCCTGAGCCGAAGGGCCTCCAATCTCATACGCTTTCATCATGAGCCGGTGTGCGGGGATGGTCAAGCAGACTGGGCCGCTGAAGGAACTGACAAACGGGGAGTATTAGTACGTGTGGCAACCAAGTACAAGACGGTGAAGCTCGGGAAACCAGGAAACCCGAATAGTATGCCCCGGTGACAGCGAAGGGTCTTAGGTTGGGAAGGAAGGGATCGCGCATGCAGGCCTTTCGGCGACATGACGGGGGCAAGTACGCATTCCGGAACAAGAACGGGAGGCGCGATGGACAGGAAAGGAATAAGCGATGATTTGATGACTTACAAATTGATGCCCACGGCTTCTCCCCGTTCCGTGGCCTTGAGTTTGCATGCCTCCCACCGCTCCCGACCAATCTTTCTTCCGACGAACTCGTTTTTGTCAATAGCCTCGGAGGGGGCGGTATTGTGGAGCAAGAAGGGGCGGTATTCGACTTCGAAGGTTATTGGGAGGTTGGAGCATTGCGCAATAGCGTCCTGGAGCTCGCGGTGAGCGACGAAACACCAGGGGCAGGCCTATAGAAAGTGAAAACGCGAAGGGGTGAGCGGGAGAGCATCACTACGCGAGAGCGTTTATGTGCGCGGAGGGGGCGAGGGGCGTCTAAGTGACTCACGAAGTCCGAGATGACGATGAGTTTGACGAGGCGCTTTGACATTATGTGGGGTGGAAAGGGAAGGGTAGAGTGGAGGGTGATGTGGGAAGCGAGGGGAAAAGGGAGGACGATGGAGGGAGAAGATTAAAGTTAAAAGGGAAGGGGGGAAGCAACGACGGGGAGAAAGGTGAGTGAGAAAAGAGGAAAAATGGAATATGTTTGAGGAGGAGTATGTTTATAATACAGTGTAGAGGAGGATCTGGGAATTACCATACTCGTAGCCTGGGCCAGAAAGGATTACTGAGCATCGCCGTCACACGCCCCACGATCACCTCAGATGGATCTCGCCTTGGTCACCCTTTATCTGACTTTACGACAACAAACTCTGTTCTCTCTTCCTCCCTCATCTTCCACCGCCCATAACGACATCTCATCGCTCTCTCAAAACGGCCAACAAAATCCGCTCAAGCCTAATCCAGCTCCCCCCATTGGTTCTCGTCCACTCTTCTTTCCTTCCTTCGTCACGTGCGTCTTGTCAGCCTGTCTTCTCGCTCTTCGTTAGTCAATAAGCAATCGATCTTGCTTACGCCTAGCGACTGTGTCATCAATCTTAGACCCCTACAATTTTTTCCGCCACGGCAATTCGTTGTTGCCTGTGGATCCCGCACCCATCGGAGGATATTCCACCACCACCACCACCACCACCACCACCACCACCACCACCACCACCGCTGCAACGTCGCTCAGCCCTCAGCCGCTCCTTCTCATAAAACCGGCGTAGCTAGCCCCACGGCTGCCCCGTCTCTCAACCCAAAACCTCCCCCAGTAGCACTTGTACCGTACGATACTCAAGCAAAAGACTTTGAGCATTAGCCCCTATCATGCCTCCCCGCCCCTACAAACCTCATCCCTACCGCAAGCCAAAGGTCGCCCAGTCCCGGACTCCCTCCCCTGTTCGTGAGGGCCCGGGCCCCCGTGAGGGGCCTGCCTCTTTCTCGGGGATGGAGATCATCGTGAGCAATCTTCCCCGGACCTCTGTCTCATCCGCAGCACAACACCTTCATGCCATCATCCGGGGCATTAACTCTGCTCAACCCGACGACCCTCTGGTGCCCCTGATCATCACTCCCGGCGATGAACGGAACCCAGTCGACTACGTGTTTGCCACCATGGACCCCTCTGCAGTGCAGGGCCCCCGCACTGACCTACTCGAAGAGGCACGGCTCGCACTCATTTCTCAGGGTTTGCAGGCCCAGTGGAAGGTCGGGAAAGGCCCTGACCGCACTCGCCGAGTTCACTTCCAGGCAGACTCATTCGCCCACGCTGAGGCCCTTCAGCCCAAGTTGACTGACTACCTCAACCGCAAGGGCCACCAGTTCCAATCCTCCTTTATAAGCAAAACCATGAACCGCGTCACCTTTGATCTCCTCTCACGCTCAGCTGTCGACTCTCTCTTTCAGGACCCTCCTGTGGTGGACCAGCGTACCATCTTCCCCTCCACCCCCCGTTACATTCAGCCCCTCTACGGCCTTGAGGTTGCGATCCTCGGCGTCAAGGAGAACCAGATGGCCCAGTCCCTCATCGATGACTACATCCGGCGGACCTATGGAAATGTACTGGCCTCTAGCCGTCTCGCCCTTGGTGGCGCTGCTTACTGCGCAGTGCTGGACACCTGGGAAGATACTTCCAAACTCCTCCATGACCCCTTTACTGCCTTTGAGTCTGACTTTGGTGTCTCTCACTCTGTCTCGCAGGTCCGACCTGCTCTCTTGTACGTGTTGAACAGCAACGGTCTCCCTCCCTCTCCCCGCTCCTCTGCCACTGACCCCTCGGGCCTGGCTGTCCGCCAGCTTCAGACCCAGATCAACTCCCTCCAGCAGCAGGCGCAGGTTGGTGCCCATGCCTTTGAGGCCCTTGCTTCCCAGCAGGAGCAGTTCTCCCGGCAAATGCAGCAGAACACCCAGGAGACCAAGGCCACGATGACCTGCATGTCCGTCTCCATGACTATGTCCGTCCAAGTTCAAGCTGCTTCTTCCCGCCTTGACAACCTCCAGTCTCAGCGGGAGAACATCCAGTTCCAGCTTTCCCTTGCTCCCCCTACCCACTTCGACATGCTCACCCGACGACTACAGCGCCTCGACAGTGATATTGATGCGCAAACCCTCCTCCTCTCCGATGCCCAGAACTCACTTGCTGCCACCCAGCGGAGCCTGACCGCCTCCTCCAGCTCCCCTCAGCAACTCCCTGCTCCACCCTCCCAATCCTCTCCTGCAGCCCATGCCTCTCGTACCCGCTCCCGGAGCCCCGATGACGAAGACATGTCCAATGCTGCTCGCCGCCAGCGCCCCCGTACCGATGCTGCCTCCCCCTCCCGCCCTGCATCCCCCATCCATGTCGACCCGGTATCTGTCCTGCCCTTTGATCTCTGCTCTACTGTGTTGACTCTGCTTTCAGTGACTTGTGCTCTCCTGCTCCACCTCCTTCGCGTCTGCCTCCTTTTACACTCGCGTCATTGTTTACTTGTACTAGTAGTTCTCCTTCTTCCTCCCTTCTCCTTTCCTGTGGCCTCTGCCGCCATTCCTTCCTCCCATGGCCTCATGCTTTTCTCTGTTAACGCCAATGGCCTGCATGACATCATGAAGGTCAACGGGATAAAACAGCATGTCTCGTCCGCGCGTCCTCATGTATGGATAGTCAATGAAACAAAATCCTCCGTACCTGTAGCTTCTCGTGTATTTGTACCTGGCTATCAAATGTTTGAATCACCAGGTTTGCCCACATCCTCCCGTTCCTCCAAGTGGGGTGTAATTACCGCCGTTCGGAGTGACCTGCACTGTGAGCGTGTGCATGTTCCCAGTCTTCTCGCTGGCCGCACCCTGGCCCTCGACATTGTCCTCCCGTCGGCCACCCGTCATGCCCTTGTCATGCGTCTTGTGGCAGTCTACGCACCCTGGGACCCAGGAGGCCCCTCTCCCACTCCGACCCAGTTCTGGGGTTCTATCACCCAACTGTGTACCTCTGCTCCTCAGGGCATCTGGTGTCTTCTTGGTGACTGCAACCTCACCCTAGCCTCAATTGAGTCATCTTCCCCTCCCTCTGCTACTGCCCAAAATCGCGGCCCTTACCGAGACTTCCTACGTCAGGCCTCTGGTATTGATATCTGGTCTACCTGTGATGACCGTTCCGCACTCACTCACTATACCTTCTCCCGTGCTGGCTCTCGCTCAATCCTTGATCGTGCTGCCCACTCCTCAACAGGTGTCTTGTCCAGCTCTATTGAGGTCTCCCCTGCCTACATTGCCGCCACTGATCATCGTCCCATTCAGTCCACCCTCATCTTGTCCACTCCACTTCATGGCCGTGCCTCCCTGCCCCTCCACGATGCGCCGCCCTTTCCCCCTCGATTCCGCTATCCAACCCGTAACACTAAGGAGACCCTGTCTTCATTTGCCTCCCGTGTGGATGAGCTGGTTACTGCCCAGCACCTCGACAATTCCCCGGTGACTGATGACGATTCCTTTACCTCTCGCTACGATGCCATTTCCGAGATCCTGCTTGATGCTGCCGCCTCATCATTCGAGCTGCCATCCCCTCCCCGACCATCCCTCCGACTCCGTAACCAGACCATTCGGCTCCTTCTCCGGGAACACCGCCGCCTTGGTCGCCTGATCTTCGCCACCAAGGCTGGTCTACCAGCCCTACACCAGCTCTGCGCTCGCTATCCCTGGGCCTCCCCCTACCTCTCCTCCTTTCGAGCAACACAAGCCCGGCTGCCACTGCCCCAGCCTTTCACATCTGACACCTTCCTCTCCTTCCTGGCTCACATCCGGCGCTCTCTAGCTAAACTGCGGTATCGTGAAGAGCGCTCTGAAGCTCATGCTCTTGAGACCCACCGCACCAACACACGCATCAGCCGTGTTCTTCTGGGGGGATCTTCTAAGTGCCTCTACCCCAACCTTCTCCCCTCATCTCCTCCCCTTGCATTACAAGATCCTGCCCATCCCTCCCTCCTCCTCACAGGCCCTGAGGATGTCAAATCTGCCACTCGTTCCTATTTTTCCGATCTGTACCATCACTCTGACCCTCCATCTCCCCCTAAACCCTGGCTTGATACTCCGTCAATCCATGCCATCCATGACCGGACCGCACTTGTGCCCTTCATCTGGCCTCAACCCCTCACTCTCTCATCCTTACGATCCCTCCTTTCCCGTGGCAATGCACGGCCTGCCCCAGGCCCTGATCGCTGGGAGAAGTGGTTTGTCAAGGCCCTGTCAGACACCTCTCTCACTCTCATCCTTGACCTCCTCAACTACGAGATCACAACCTCCCATTTCCCCTCTCCTGTGAAGCCCTCCACCATTTCTACCATCCACAAACGGGGCTCTCGTCTCCAACTCACAAACTATCGGGGCATCTGCTGTAGTAACTTCCTTTTGAGCACTCCCTTTGTATGGCTCAATCACTGCCTACTCCCATATTTGTCTCACCTTGGTGTTCTCCCCGAGGGGCAAGTTGCCACCCAACCTGGCATTCAGGGTCGCGACCTCACCTCCTTGTTTGCTCAGCTTGAGTCCTGGGCCAAGCGGGAACGTGTTCCCTTATATGCGCTCCGGCGCGATCAGCAGAAGGGCTTCGACCGCCTCTCTCCTCGTGGTTTCTATGATGCGGTTCATGCCTATGGCCTCCCACCCTCTCTCATTGCCCTTGACGAGTCTGCCCAGCTGGACGTGCCCTACTCTATCAAGACTGCATATGGCCTTACAGCACCTATCCTGATTTCTGGCGTCACTAAGCAGGGTGGACCCCTTTCTCCTCTGAAGTCCACCTTGACCACAAGCCTTGGCCACCACTGGCTTAATGACCTGGCTCACTGTGACCCTGGTGCACTCACTGTCTCAAGTCATCAATCCTGCCGGCACTCTCCCCATGTTCCTGCAGACCACCTTTGCCTGCCTCTCACTATGGTGGAAGCCATGGATGACTCCACTATCTTTGCTACCTCTGTCTCATGTCTACGCCATCTCGTCCTTAGCACAGAACGGTTTCAGGCTGCATATGGCTGGCTTACCTCATGGCCCAAATCTCTGCTACTTGCCCTTAATGTTCCACAAGTTTCTGCCACCTTCTTAGTGCCCTCCATTGACCCATCCAACTTATCCTCCGACCATGTTCTTATGCACAATGTCACTGCTGTCTCAACCCACATGGAGTTCCTCCATGTTGCTACCAATGACCCTCATCAGCAGTACCTCTGCATCCATGACATTGTCAGCAACTTCGACTTCCCTGTGCTATATTGCCATTTGCCCTTCACCCTACTCCACCGCCTTCTTATCCAGTGCCTTATCTCCAAAATCCGTCCTTGCCTTGCCTATCAGCCCCTGCTTCCTTCTGATGCAGTGTCTATTGATCACGCCATTGCCCATAAGGTCCATTCCTATCTACACTTTCCGTTCCCTTTCAACACCACCCTTCTTACCCTTCCCTTTGACCTCCATGGCTTTGGTCTCCCTTCTGTCTCTCATCTCAATGATTGCGTGGCTCTTCTGGGTCTGCTCCGGGACCTCAACCATCACTTCACCCTCTTTCGTCACATGGCCCGCATCACACTCATGGACTGGACATGCTCCATGGCACATTGTCACTTGCCACTCATTGCCAACTCCCCCTCCTTCTTGCACTCTTATGCTCGGCTCTCCCACCAGCTTCCTCATTCTTGGATTATTGCTCACCAAGCCTTGCGTACCCTCAATCTATCCATACATGACACTGACCTCTCATACCTCTCTTCTGGATGTGTCTCAGTCCAACACCTTGCCTGTTTCTCCCCATCTGGCTCTCGTATTACACCCTCTTTGCTTTGTGGTCTTTCCTCCGCCAGCCTTTCTACCTTATCTGACCTGGCCACCTGGGTTCCATCCCCATCTCTTCCTGGCACCTTCTCCCTTCGCCTTCACTCCAATATTCCTCAACTCCTTCATTTCACGTCAGTTTTCCCACATCTTCCCACCCTCACTGCCTGGCTTCACTCCCTCTCATTGTCCTCTCTTACTTATGACCACCCTTCTCTCACTCTTCCTCCCCTTCTTCGTCAGCACTTTGCTGAGCAAGACATCTTGGCCCTTGCCTCCACATGCTCCCTCCCTCACCTTCCTGCCAATGCCTGCCTTTCTGCCTCCAACACCTCTATGGTTCTGTCCCCTGCCCCGCCTCTTGCCTCCCACTCTGTCATATTTGCTTCCTCCTCCCCCTCCTCAACCTTCTGGGGGTCCCTGTTTTCCTTTGGCCACTCTGCATCCATTCTCCAGGGCGAGCTTTACAGGATCCTCATGGCTGCTCTTCTTGCCTGTGCACTAACTACCACCTCTTCCTTTTCCATCTTCAGTGACCACCTCAATGCCATCCAGTTTCTCAACAATGCCTTACAATGTCCACCCCTTCCTCATGCTTGGCACACTCTCCCAGCCCGTTCCCTGTACCGCTGGATTCTTTCTGTCCTTACCTCCTTTTCTGTTACACTGACTCTTTCTCATGTACGTGCTCATACAAACACTTCTGATCCTGCGTCCCGTGCAAATGACCTTGTCGACTGTTTAGCCTCCTCTGCGCACTCTGACCCCCTCCCCCCTTTTCCCGTTCCACTTCCTACCTTTTGCATGGACTGTTTTACACTCTTCCACCCTTCCCTTCATTACATCGAAGGCCCTCTCCCCTCCCTTCTTGATTCTTTGTTAGCCACTTGCACTTTCCGCCAATTATCCTTTCCTCCCCTCCACACTCTCTTACCCTCTTTCCACTCTCCTCTGCTTCCTCCGCTTCATCCCTACACCCGTGCTTCTTCTGCCTTCTCTGCCACGGTTCAGCTCTACTCTCGCTCCCAGCAGCTGCCCACCAATGCCTCTCTGGCAGCCCGCTTTGGTGACAGACTTGCGTTGTGCCAGTACGGCTGCTTTGCCCTTGAGGACGCGCATCACCTTTTCATTCAGTGTCCAGCTTTTGACAGCCTGCGACAGACTTATCACAACCTCCTCTTATCCGATGTCTCACACCTTCTTTGTGGTTCACCCACATCCACCGACCTCCACTCCCACTTGAAGTGCGTGGCGGATAACCTTTTTCGTGATAACTCTCCATGGCCACTGGGGTCCTCATGTTTCTATTTGGGGCTGTTGCCTCCCCTTATCCCCCGACCCAGCCCTTCAGCCCCTGTCTCTTCGGACACCCATCAGCTCATTACCCAGTTTGGTCAGTGCTGTCATCAGTCTGCCATTCGTCTTGCCGCGCATATCTGGGGTTTGGTTGCTTGCGACGAACATTCTCATCCCTCCAGAGCACCCATTCAGAGTGTTCAGAGTGGTCAGTGGCATATTCCGGATCACCTTTCCTTTTTGCTTCCGTCCTAGATTCGGAATGCCCTTATCCTACCTTACCTTACCTTACCAATTACGTTTTCGCTTTTCTATTCCCTTGTTGGGGGTTCCGCGCTCTGGGCTCGACTCTCCCAAGGCTTTTCGGGTACAGCAGGGTTGCTCTTTCGTTCAATTGGAATGTTTGGCTCCTTTGCTTCCTTTCCTTTCCTTTCATGAGCCAACGAGGTGACGTCCTTTGCGTGCGTATTGTAACGACGCTTTTTATGTGGTTGTTTGTGTTTTTCTTTCTTTCTTTCTTTGGAACTTTGGGCTCCTTTGTTTTCTTTTCGTGAGCTAACAAGGCGACGTTTTTCCTTTACTGACCTTCGTCACGTGCCAACGAGGTTACATAACTGTGTGTTTACCTGAGCTGTATTTCACGGCGTAGTTGGCCGAATACATTACGTTTCACGTTTCACGTGCTCTCGGATTAGCCTTTGACGCGTCGCGCGTCCCGGATCTCGGATCTTCTCTTATCCTTCCATTCCGAACTCACATCTGCGTGGCTCCCCTAGGATCCGCGCTACAGTACTAAATTAAGAGCGTTACTAGTAGGTCGATCACTCTATCGCATATCTGTCTCAAACAAACGAAGAACATTTGGACAACAAATTACTCACAGTCCCCCTCTCTTTTTTCGTTCTCGTGCTTGCTATGGGTTCGGATCTCTCTCCGCCTACAGGCGCAAACACCCATTGGTGCGATCCTGCAGCCAAGGTAGTTTCGGGAGCATAGTGGAGTGGGGCATGTCTCCATTCCATGATTGCATCCCTCACACGCCACATACGGGGATTCATTATCTAACCAGGTCTTCCTGTGATCATCACGACGCGCCTCCGTTGCGCCGATGGTATGTGGCGCTTCCGCTTTTGTTTAGAATTGTCGGGTTGTCGGGTCAACGGCATTAACCAGATTGTCGTCATCAGCGCATTCCCGAGTGCAGACGCTAAGTCATCTTTCAAAAGTCTGTTTAGATGTTAGAGTTGAAGCATGTTAAAGTATGGAGCAAGCAGAAGATAAGACGCACGGATCTAGGAGGCCAATGTGAGGGACCACCATGTATCAAGCCCCTGTACGAAGTTGCAGCACCGTGGCTTTCAGCTTTAAGTTTTGTCAACTAGGGGCGACAGCTTCTGATACAAATATAAGTAGGTTCATTATCAATTACAGCATCAGATCCCCCTTGTAATTTCCCAACCTGAAAGGGATTGGACACGCGCCGAGTGTCAATCCGAGTCTCTGTGGAGGCCATGACCTGTATAGCATCAGCCCGGTATTAATTGTCACTCAGCACGGAAAGAGCGGTTCAAAGCATGAGAAGCTCTAGACCAATTTAGGCGACGTGTAGCACTAAAGTTTCCTATTTCGCCGCGAGGATCATTTAGTAGGCCTGGGTTTAGACGCCCGCCACATGATGCGCCCTACGCCTACTACTGCGCATCGAACCCATGAAGCTTGAAGACTTGCATCAGATGACTACTATTTATACTGGTTGAGGAAAAGGAATACCCCTCGGGCCCTCGCTCCCAACTCTTTAGGTATTCAGTGAGGCTATCGGCCGCGGCATGCTTTTCTCTCGCTTCGTTCGTCCCGGGCTTCTACCCGTCTTGCTCAGCGGAGGGCTACTTGCTGCTGCTGCCCCTGCTGCTCGAAATAACCTCCCTCCTGATCCATGTGCGGAGATCGCCGACCATGCATTTGTCGATCCTGCAGACGCCATTGCCTGCCTGAAGTCCTTCCCGTTCAACGAGACGCTCAGGCGGAACGTGATATCCGTCGTCTCGCGCGTCTTTGATTTTTACACGTTCGAAGACTTTTATTGCAACTCGCCTCCGCCGTTCCAGGAGTCTACGACGAACATACGCGGGGATATCGAGCGCATAAACTGTACGCGATATGCGGTGAGAACGCTTTCTGCGTGATGCATGGTGATCCCACTCATTTTGTGTAATCTCCCAAGACCGACTATGACTTCAACATGGATCTGTATGATTTCACAAACCAGTTAAATGACGGACATACCCGTACGTTTTTATTTTAAGAACAGATCCGCTCGTAACTTGCCTTGTGTCTTCAGGCTGGTCCCCAAATTGTTACATGAAATTCCAGAACATTCTCCCTGCTCCTGTTGTCCTTCTGGACGCTGGCGTTTTCATCGCTCCAGATTCGAACATGCTCTTCGATCAACTTGGGCCAGAATTTGCCAACTATTTTGAGGAGAAGGGTTTCGACTGGAAGCGCCTTGCTGGTGCTAAGGTACTGGAAATTGGGGGACTCCCTGCCCTCGACTACATCGACCAAGTTGCTCATACCGCTTCTGGGAATTTCCTTGATCACAATATCAGGGTGAATAGCGTTGTCAGCAGCTATCAAATGTCCAACGGGAATTTATCTCAAAACCTTGGCGACCTTGCCTCTTCATCTGTCCTAAGACAAACCAGTCTAAAGTTTTCGCTAATCCCTGTCAACTCGCCGTCAGGCTCGCCTGAATGCATTGACATTCCTTTTATCGCATCCTTTAGAGGTCTCCCGTTCGTCGATGGGCCATCTTAGTAAACCCTCTCCTCGTTTCCTGCATGAGACTCGGAATTAACAGACTTGCCTAGCTGGAATAATAATTGCCTCGCTACCAATACGACAAACGGGTTAGACAAGAAAGCGGTCCCTGGCGATTCTAAAAAATTGGCTCGTGCAAAGCTTATAAGCACCGCAGGGTCGTTTGTCGACCTTCCTTCACCTTTCTTGCCTACCCTACCACCGTCAGACGGTAGTAATGGTATAATGAAAACCTTCGTCCTCCCCGGGAACAAGACTGGTGTGGTCTGTACCCCTCGTGCCTTGGAGTTTCTCATATAATGACGTGCTTCCTTTCTGCTTGCTATAGATGTTCATCGGCACTTTCAAATCAGCCGACTTCGATCAATTCCTATCCGACGTATTTGGAGCATTTGCCGAGTTCAAGACATCCGGGGTCAAGAATATTCTGATTGACGTAACCAATAATCCGGGTTCGTGCACACTTTTGAATAATGGCTAACAAAAGTCTGACCGCAGGCGCCGCAGGAGGATCCGTCTGTCTGGCATTATACCTTCATCAGTTCTTTGCTGGCACCAAGTTTGGGTTACCGTATGTATTCGAACGATTGGTGTCGAACGTCTGCCTGACATGCTGTGATAGAGGATTCCAGACGACTACTCGCGCCAATCCATTAGCGCGAAAAATCGTGAAGGCTGTTATCGCACAGGGACTGAACTCCACGTTCAGCGACTATGCTCCCGACGGATGCAGGTTTTTCTCTTCATTATTTACATGAAAGATGACGTTTGTCGCAGTCCTTTTCTTGAATGGCACACGGATGCCCCCAGATTTTAATTACTACGACCCGCCCCTCCCTTACGTTATCAATGGCAAACAGGACCCCACCTCACAGCGGTTTACTGTAGGGGTAGCTTTGATTTGGCATAGCCACTATCTGACAAGTAGAACAGGATTTATGCCCAATTCCGGACGTGCCAATGCCTGATGACCCTCCTTTTCATCTTGAGTGAGTGCCGACATAGTCGCAATGGGCCTGTTTTGACCAGACGCTCGTCTAGGAACATAGTTATTGGTATGAATCTTTTCATTCGTTCTTGATATCCGCAATCCTACCCAATCCCAGTTGGTAATGGAAACTGCGCATCGACCTGCGCTATCTTTACAACCGTCATGTTTGAACGACACCAGACGAAGATAGTCACGTTTGGAGGACGTCCGGATCGGCCAATTGAGTATAAAGGTATATACCTTATGCGATCTGCTAAAGCATGTGGATTCTCATGAGATCTCACAGGCATGGCTGGAGCGCAGGTACTCAATTGGACAGTGTTCGACAGCGAAATCAAGACGGCAGGCCTTAAGAATGTAAGATTGTTCTTCTTCTGCAACGTCCCATAGGCTTATCATTTTACATAGGATCCTCTTGCTCCTCCGGATCTGTACGGCTTGTCTTTTTCGTACTTGAGGAGACTCGACTAACCCTAGATAATATAGGTTAGTTGACGCCGACATGTCCCATAATTGGCGGACCGGTAAGCCAACCTGGCAAGTTGAAACTTTGAAACGTTCAAAGCGAGCGGGTTCGCAGCTTACAGCTTTCTCAATGAGAACCTACCGATTGCATATGTCTCCGAGCCATCACAGTGTACATCCTGGTCTTCGTCCCATGAATCTGCGTGTACGCTGATCCCTCTTTTGCTGTGCAGATCGTTTCCCATACACGGCGGAGACATACAACAATCCCCAGAAGCTGTGGGCCTTTGTGTGAGTATCAGCATCTCTTGTAGTATTCGACGATTTACCAATGGCGGTCCTAGCGAGAAGCAAATTTTCCACTAGGCAAGTAATACCTTTCTGAACTGAATGTCGTGTCTGCCAGAGACTATACGTATGGAGTCAGCTCGGACACTTACAATCCAATGCTACATGGCATTTCGACTTGGATTTTCTTTGCTTCCTTTGTTTTTCCCGTTCTGTTTGGAACAGTTTTGCGTTGCTCTGTAATTCTACTTGTGCTAAGGACCTTAACAAAGCGGAACAGACAATTTGAACGACGTTTTATCCTCAGTTCTCTCCACAACTGCGTGCATATAACATCAAGATCTAAATCGATTTATTGATAAACCGGGGGCTCACTTCCCTTGGACGATGCAGCGATGGGAAACACGGCTCCGACATCTTGGTCCTTCGGTCTTGTGGTTCAAATTTTTTATGTAACCTATGTACAGGAGGAAGTGTAGCTTGGGTCCTACGATATTCTGTGATGCACAGAATTATCATATCGTCATGGTGGACGATCTAATCTCGATCAGATTGGAAGTAATCGTGATAACGTCAGCGGTTTCCTTATCCCAGTCACCTTCGTGGCGAACATCATGCCAGGTCCTACACCACACCGCACACCGCTCCGACGCGTCTCCCAAGGTTCTCTCTTCGCACTCTCCCGCTCAGGCGCACACACCGACGCGCCGCACGGCCTAGGGTTCCTCGAGCCAGCGCTCGCAGAGCTCGCGGATGAGGCCGACGCGTTACGCGCGAACGTCGACGGGCTGCGGGCGCTCAGCGCGTCGCTCGACACGTTCAACGAGGCATTCGCGAGTTGGATGTATGTGATGAACATGAACGCGCTCACGGTGGAATGGCCCGAGGTGCGTGAAATAGTTATAGTAGTCCTTTAGAGAACTTTCTTGGTTCACTTTTTTTTTCTTTTTTCCTTTCTCGTGATGACATGATAGGCACCAACGGACGCGTCGTTTGTACTTGCGAGGCGGAGGGCAGGTGCGTCTCCTTCGATATCGATCGTCTCTCACCGAGTTGGAATACCCAATCAGAGGAGGATGCGCGCGCAGCTGCGGCTGCCGCCGCCGAGGTTCAGGCGCAGGCACTCACGCTCACCACCGCGAAGCTGGACGAAACGACGAATGGGACTGCTTTGGGCGATACCACGACGTTCGCGGATGGGACGCTCGCACCAGAGTCATCCAAAACTGCTGTTCCGAAGGTGAAGAAGAAAGGCAAGCCGAAGCTGACACCAAAAGAGAAGAAGGAAAGGAGTGTGAGTATATCTTTCTTGAGACCCCTTCCTCTCGGAGGAAATATATTCGTTCTTATCGCACTGTATACGATGTGAAGATAGCAATTGATAAAGTCATCTCGTCGCTTCCGCTGGAGTTCCGCGGGAATGACCCCGTGAGTATTTTTTGGGCTGTTGGATTCCGTGGCCATATCCCTATCATCCGACACAGGCCCTGCGTCGCAACGTTGAGATGGTCATAGAACGACTTATGGATAGCAGCGGCAGAGGCTTCAAGCGTGAGTCTATCTACTGTTCGTGGTTGTGGACTTCCGTTTCTGACGAGATGCAGTGATTGAGATGATCGTACCCCCTGACCTCAATCAAGCACGAGTGAACAAGTGCCTGATTGCACTGGTGAACCGGAAAATCGTCACAAAGGATAGTAGCACGGTGGGTGCAAGATTTATTGGTTGACGCTGTGCGATAGTGACGTGTTTCACGAAGGGGACTGTACTATACAATTGGCAAGGTTTGGCTACATGAGTCATCGCCAATTGGGGGATCGTGGTTGTATTATTATTTGCTTGTAGACGGGCTGTATGTATGCGTTATGACTCGGGCATATCCAAACAGCTCACATCTCCAGCATACCAAATTAAGAGCGTTACTAATAGGTCGATCATTCTATCGCATATCTTCTTAAACAAACGAAGAACAGTGGAATATGACAATACATATTTACTCCCAGTCCCCTTCTCTTTTTTGTTCTTGTGCTTACTATGGGTTTGGATCTCTCTCCGCCTACAGGCGCGAACACCCATTGGTGTGATCCTGCAGCCAAGGTAGGTTTGGGGGTATAGTTGGGTGGGGCGTGTCTCCATTCCGTGATTGCATCCCTCACACGCCATATACGGGAATAACCAGGTCTTCCCGTGATCATCAGGACGCACCCCCGTTGCGCCAATGGTATGTGGCGCTTCCGCTTTTGTTCAGAATTGTCGGGTCAACGGCATTAACCAGATTGTTGTCATCAGCGCATTCCCGAGTGCAGACGCCAAGGAGCTTTCAAAAGTCTGTTTAGATGTTAGAGTTGAAGCATGTTAAAGGATGGAGCGATCAGAAGATAAGACGCAGGGATCTAGGAACCAATGTGAGGGAGCATCATGTATCAAGCCCAGCCCCCATACGAACTTGCAGCACCGTGGCTTTCAGCTTGAGTTTTGTCAACTATGGGCGACAGCTTCTGGTACAAATATACGTAGGCCCATTATCAGTTACACCATCAGATCCCCCTTCTAATTTCCCAACCTGAAAGACTGAAAGGGATTGGACATACGCCAAGTGTCAATCTCTGTGGGGGCATGACCTGTACAGCATCAGAATTGTCACTCAGCATGGAAAGAGCGGTTCAAATCACGAGAAGCCCTAGACCAATATAGGTGACGTGCAGCACTATAGTTTCCCATTTCGCCGCGAGGATCATTTAGTAGGCCTGGACTTTAGACGCCTGTCACAGTGACACTGGCATGATACGCCTTGCGCCTACTACTGCCCATAGAACCCGGGAGGACTTGCGTCCGATGACCACTATTTATACTGGATGAGGAAAGGGAATACCCCTCGAGTCCTTGCTCCCAACTCTTTAGGTATTCAGTGAGGCTATCGGGCGCCGTATGCTTTTCTCTCGCTTCGTTCGTCCCGGGCTTCTACCCATCTTTCTCAGCGGAGGGCTACTTGCTGTTGCTGCCCCGGCCACTCGAAACAACCTCGCTCCTGATCCATGTGCGAAGATCGCCGACCATGCATTTGTCGATCCTGCAGACGCCATTGCCTGCCAGAAGTCCTTCCCATTCAAAGAGGTGCTCAGGCAGAATGTGATATCCGTCGTCTCACGTGTCTTTGACTTTCACACGTTCGAGGACTTTTATTACAACTCGCCTCCGCCGTTCCAGGAGTCTACGACGAATATACGCGGGGATATCGAGCGCATAAACCGTACGCATTATGAAGTGAGAATGCTTTTTGCGTGGTGTACGATTATCCTATTCACTGTGTGTAATCTCCCAAGACTGACTATGACTTCAACATGGATCTGTGGGACTTCACAATGCAGTTAAACGACGGACATACCCGTACGTCCTTATTCTTAAGAACAGATCCGCTCGTGACTTTCTGTCATCAGGGTGGTACCCATATTGTTACTTGACATACGAGAACATCCTCCCTGCTCCTATTGTCCTTCTGGACACCGGTGTTTACATCGCTCCAGATTCGAATGTGCTCTTCGATCAACTTGGGCCAGAATTTGCCAACTATTTTAAGGCGAAGGGTTTCGACTGGAAGCGCCTTGCTGGTGCTGAGGTACTGGAAATTGGGGGACTCCCTGCCCTAGACTATATCGACCAAGTTGCCCATACTGCTTCTGGGCTTTATCTTGACCACAACGTCAGGGTGAATAGCGTTGTCAGCAGCTATCAAATACCCAATGGGACCTTCTCTCAACGCCTTGGCGACCTCGCCTTTTCATCTATCCTAAGACAGACTAGTCTTAAGTTCTCACTAATACCGGTCGACTCGGCGTCAGGCTCACCTGAACGTATCAATGTTCCTTTTATCGCGTCCTTTATTGGTCACCCATTCACCGATGGACCATCTTAGTAAATCCTCTCCTCGTGTTTCCTGCGTGAGAACCAACAGTTTTGTCTAGCTGGGATAATAATTGCCTCGCCACTGATGGGACAAACGGGGTAGACCAGAAAGAGGTCATTGGGGATTCTAATAAATTGGCTCGTGAGGAGTTTATAAGCACCGTGGCAAGGTTACCGTTGCAACTCAACCTTCCTTCACCTTTCTTGCCTACGCTGCCACCGTCAGATGGTAGTAACGGCATAATGACGACCTTCATTCTCCCTGGAAATAAGACTGGAGTAGTCTGTACCCCTTGTGCTCTGGAATTTCTCATATAATGACGTGCTTTCTTTACTATGCTCGCCATAGATGTTCGTCGGCACTTTCGAGTCAGACAAGCTCAACGGGCCAGACAGTCTATTTCTAGCTGATGTCGTTGCAGCATTTACCCAATTCAAGGCATCCGGTGTTAAGAATATTCTGATTGACGTAACCAATAATGGAGGTTCGTGTACACTTCTGAATAAAGGCTAACAAAAGTCTGACCGCAGCTGCCGCAGGAGGAACCATCTGTCTGGGATTATATCTTCATCAGCTCTTTGCTGGCACAAAGTTTGGATTACCGTATGAATGCAAAGTACGATTGCTGTTGGACATCTTTCTGACTGGCTGTCATAGAGGATTCCAGACGACTACACGCGCCAATCCATTAGCGCGAAAAATCCTGAAAGCCGATATCGCGCAGGGACTAAACATGTCGTTCAGTTTCTATACGGCCGACAATTGCGAGTTTTTCTCTTCATCATTTACATGGAAAATAACGTCGATGACATTCGTCGCAGGGTTATTCTTGAATGGCACTCGGATGCCTCCGGATTTCAACTACAACGACCCGCCCCTCCCTTACGTTATCAATGGCAAACAAGACTATATCTCACAGCGGTTTACTGTACGGGCAACTTCGATTCGCCATAGTCACTGTCTGACAAGTTGAACAGGATTATTGTCCACCTCCACCCCCGGATGTGCCCATGCCCAAAGACCCTCCTTTTAATCTCAAGTAAGTGCCAATTTATTCGTGTTGAGCCTGTCTTGATTAGACGCTCTTCTAGGAACGTAGTTATCGGTATGACCTTTTTTATTTGTTCTTGATATGCACAATCCTACTCAATCCCAGTTGGTAACGGAAACTGCGCATCGACCTGCGCTACCTTTACGACCGCCATGTTTGAACGACACCAGACGAAGATAATCACTTTTGGAGGACGTCCGGATCGGCCAATTGAGTATAAGGGTATATACCTTATGCGATCTGCTAAAGTATGTGGATTCTCAAAAGGTCTCACAGGCATGGCTGGAGTACAGGTACTCGAATGGAGTACCTTGTACGATGAAATCAAGACGGCAGGCCTCAAGAATGTAAGATTGTTCTTCCTCTGCAACGTCCCATAGGCTTATCATCTCACATAGGATCCTCTTGCTCCTCCGAGATTGTACTGCTCGTCCTTTTCATAGTTGAGGAGACTCGGCTAACCCTAGGTGATACAGGTTGGTCAACGCTAACATGCGCCACAATTGGCGGACCTGTAAGTCAACCTTGCGAGTTGCGACTTTGGACGTTCAAAGCGAGCGGGTTCGCAGCTTACAGTTTTCTCAATGAAAACCTACCGATCGCCTATGTCTCCGAGCCGTCACAGTGTACGCCCTGTTCTTCGTCATTCGAATCTGCGCGTATGCTGATCCCTCTTGCTGTGCAGATCGTTTCCCATACACGGCGGATACATTCAACAATCCCCAGAAGATATGGACCTTTGTGTGAGTATCAGCATCTCTTGTAGTATTCGGCGATTTACTAATGGCGGTCCTAGCGAAAAGAAATTTTTCGGCTAGGCAAGTAATATCTTCCTGAATTGAATGTCATGTCTGCTAGGGACTACGTATGAAGTCAGATCGAACATTTACAGTCCAGCGAGATTTGATACTTAGCATTTCCACTGGAATTTTCTTTGCTTCTATTATTTTTTCCGTTCTGTTTGGAACAGTTTTGCGTTGCTCTGTAATTCTACTCGTGCTAAAGGACCTTAACAAAGCGGAACAAACAACTTGAAAGACGTTTTATCCTCGATTCTCTCCACAACCGCATGCATATAACATCAAGATCTAAATCGATTTATTGATAAACCGGGGGCTCACTTCCCTTGGACGATGCAGCGATGGGAAACATAGTTCCGACGTCTCGATCCTTCGGTCTTGTGGTTCAAAGTTTTTATGTAACCTATGTCATGGCCACAGAGCACATGTACAGGAAGTGTAACCTGGGTCCTATGATATTACACTCATATCGTCGTGTGTGGACGATCTAATCTCGATCAGATTGAAAGCAATCGTGATAACGTCAGCGGTTTTCTTATCCCAGCCACCTTCGTGGCCTGAGGCTGCGAACATCATGCCAGGTCCTACACCACACCGCACACCGCTCCGACGCGTCTCCCAAGGTTCTCTCTTCGCACTCTCCCGCTCAGGCGCACACACCGACGCGCCGCACGGTCTAGGATTCCTCGAGCCAGCGCTCGCAGAGCTCGCGGATGAGGCCGACGCGTTACGCGCGAACGTCGACGGGCTGCGGGCGCTCGACACGTTCAACGAGGCATTCGCGAGTTGGATGTATGTGATGAATATGAACGCGCTCACGGTGGAATGGCCCGAGGTGCGTGAAATAGTTATAGTAGTCCTTTAGAGAACTTCCTTGGTTCACTTTTTTTTTTCCTTTCTCGTGATGATATGATAGGCGCCAACGGACGCGTCGTTCGTACTTGCGAGGCGGAGGGCAGGTGCGTCTCCTTCGATGTCGATCGTCTCGGCTATTTGTCACCGAGTTGGAATACCCAATCAGAGGAGGATGCGCGCGCGGCTGCTGCTGCCGCTGCCGAGGTTCAGGCGCAGGCACTCACGCTCACCACCGCGAAGCTGGACGAAACGACGAGTGGGACTGCTTTGGGCGATACCACGACGTTCGCGGACGGGACGCTCGCACCAGAGTCATCCAAAACCGCTGTTCCGAAGGTGAAGAAGAAAGGGAAGCCGAAGCTGACACCAAAAGAGAAGAAGGAAAGGAGTGTGAGTATATTTTTCTTTGAGACCCCTTCCTCTCAGTGGAAGTGTATTCGTTCTTATCTCGCTGTGTACGATATGAAGATGGCAATTGATAAAGTCATCTCGTCGCTTCCGCTGGAGTTCCGCGGGAATGATCCTGTGAGTATTTTTGGGGGGCTATTGGATTCCATGGCCATATCCCTCTCATCCGACACAGGCCCTGCGTCGCAACGTTGAGATGGTCATAGAACGACTTATGGATAGCAGCGGCAGAGGTCTCAAGCGTGAGTCTATCTGCTGTTCGTGGTTGTGGACTTCCGTTTCTGACGAGATGCAGTGATTGAGATGATCGTGCCCCCTGACCTCAATCAAGCACGAGTAAACAAGTGCCTGATTGCACTGGTGAACCGGAAAATCGTCACAAAGGATAGTAGCACGGTGGGTGCAAGATTTATTGGTTGACGCCGTGCGATATTGACGTGTTTCACGAAGGGGACCGTATTATACTATTGGCAAGGTTTGGCTACATGAGTCATTACCAGTTGGGGGATCGTGGTTGTATTATTATTTGCTTGTAGACGGGTTGTATGTATGCGGTATGACTCGGGCATGGCATCATCCCACCCGTGTGTGCCTATTAAGCGAGGGATGGTCCGTGCGCGACTTACAAGCCTTTATAAGCTCTGGGGCAAAGACCCGAAATCTTCATACTTACCTTGATGGCATAGGTCCCTTCATGTACCCGGGTTTATGGGCCGTGAGGGCCTCCCATAGCACGGCGACCTTGTCCTCAGGGGGAACTCGCGGTTTGTATGCGCTTCGGCTCATGCACCGTCTCAATATTTTCCTGTCCCACTCCGGCCCTCGGGCTGGGTGGGCCCCCTTTTTTGTCGGTTCACTGGGCTAACCCTAACCTTAATACAATACCATTCCACGTGATAGGCTCATCATGTTGGGTGTAAGTGCAACGAAAAGCCTGCCAAGTTAACATGAAAAGATTATCTCGCTATACAGTATGCTAAGAACATAGAGTGAGAAACTGACCTGCGTGGACGAAGACCTTTCGCCGTCCCGCAGATGTAACGCGTCATAACGGTTGGTAGAGTGAACGGCGGAAACGTCAATAACGACAATATTTCGATGATAAAATGCCATTCGAACAATCTAAGACTACATTGAACCAATACAAGAAATGGTGATTCAGTATGAGTCCTTCCCTGTTCCCCCAAAAAAGAACGATCGGCATGGGGTGAATCGACCAACCCCAACGGGATAGCTGTAATCCAGCAAGCCATGAGTTTTTGTGGGAAGTTAAAGGGGAGAATGCACTGCGTACCACAGGCAAGGTTCAATCCTCTGCTTTCACCGTGACCTTCCGTTTCCCCCGTGCAACAGCAGATGGCCTCTTTTGTGGTCGCGCGCGCGTTGGGGATCTGCTTCGTTGAGCGCCTTGGTGATTCTCCCCCAACAGTCCCCATCCAATCAAACTCACGAGTTGACGCGCTCCAAAGCCAATGATCGCCCCAGAGAGACACGCCACGCCGAGGAAAGCGTATATTGGTTGGAGGGCCTGCGATGTATACACAGCGATGTGATACGGCAAGAGGACGAAGAGATCGATGAGGACTTTCG
>QFEY01002722.1:0-14186 GCA_003316435.1 Russula virescens | reverse complement strand
CGACCTCTCACGACACGAAAGCAATTAAGTTTTATACGTACGATGTATCACTCACGGTTTCTTCACCTTGTCAGAAGGCTAAAAATAAATTTTCATTTACGTAAATTGACTTACATCAAGCAGCGCGATGATACACACATTGGCTCGAATGACGACGCTCACAAGGGCACTCATTGGCACACCCTCTAGTACGGTAGCCTCTCGCCTACTCGCCGTGGGCTGTGACCCATCACGTATGCTGTGATACGATCCGCCAGCGCTTTCACCAGTGCTATTCAATTCTCGGCGTAATAAATAGCACAGCCGGCGCCGCTTTGCTGTCCTCGGTCACATGCATCGTCTCCGCTTCTGGTTAATTGTCCCTGGATGGACGAAACCCTTGGACGCCCAACTACACCTGCTAACCTTTCTCACCCAGCATCGTCTACCATCCCTTCAGTTCTTTCGATGTCTTCAGCAGCTACCCACTCTTCCAACTTCCAGGCCATTTTCGATGCGGCCTTGTCCGATTATGCCGAAAAAACTGGCATTGACCTCGCCAGACATCCCTCTGCCCAAATGCTCCAAAATTGCGACTCTGCTGACGCGGTCCTCGACCTTCTCCAAGACAAGGCAAAACAGTTCCAGGCATTTCGCGACGGAAATCGCAAATTGATCAATTGCCTTAAGCCGGTAGTACAAGTGCTTCATACTGTCTCCGGCATCCTTGGCGAGGCTGCCACCCTGGTAAGGCCAGCGAATCGACTTGTCTTTCAGATGATATCCTTACGACTCTATTTGTAGGTACCATTACAACCGACAAAGGCAATCGTCGTTGGCGTCGATGTACTCCTCACTGTCCGTATAACCTCAACTTTTCTTGATATCAAGTTGTAATATCTCGGTATTCCAGGCCTCCATCGGAATCAGTTCAAGTTACGATGCTCTGGTCGATTTATTCGAATGCATTGGGAATTTTCTCAATCGCTTACGGATCTACACCGAGATCCCTTTCTCCCCTTCAATGTCTGGTATCATCACCAAGATCATGGCCGAAGTGTTGTCCGTACTTTCCCTTGCAACGAAGCAGATTAAACAGGGTCGATTAAGTGAGTAGTTTCATATCATATCTATGTATCTTGTTTGTGACGTCACATTAGAAAAGTTTGCGAAGAAACTGCTGGGAGAGAGCGAGATTGAAGATGTGCTCCATAGACTGGACCGACTCACCCTCGATGAGGCTCGCATAACCGGAACCGAGACACTTCAAGTAGTCCATGGTCTCGTGAGCAACATGAAGCTCGTCATGGGCGGTACGCAACGTTTACTTTAGTTGCTCCTGATGACTCAATGGACTGTTCGAGTAGATGGCACGATATCCATGCATGACATGTGGAAGGCTCTCGGTACGCTTGGCCCAATACTACGGTGTTTCGTTGGTCTGATCATGGTTACCAGTTACGATTCAAGATGTGACAGGAGAGATCAACAAGATGAAACGTTAGTTATCAGTTGCACTACTTCAACGTAGAGTTATCGAGACTGATCCCACGTCACAGGTCTCCATCTGCAAAAGGAGATCCGGACTTGGCTCTCTCCACCGGACCCATCGAAAAACCACAATATTGCTTGTGACGCTCAACATGAGGGAACGACAGAATGGTTCACACAAAGCAGCACGTTTGACCAATGGAATGCAACAGGATCACTGTTGTGGATCCACGGCAAGCGTGCGTCCCTTATATCTCCAAATAAACACTACTATCAGCTCACTATTTTTCCGGATGTATAGCGGGATCCGGAAAGAGTATTATTTGGTACGTGTAGCTACAAGTCCATGTATTCATGGTGTATTTATGTTGTCGACAAGCTCGGCCGTAATCCAAGCAGTGAAGACAAAATGCGATCGCGGACTGGCCCTGATGGGTTACTATTACTTCGATTTCAAAGACGTCGCAAAGCAAGGCATCCGTGGCCTGCTCACTTCGCTCCTTTCGCAGTTCTGTGCCAAATCCGACCCTTGCTACGAAATTATTTCGAACCTGTATTTGGAGAACAATGCTGGATCGCAGCAACCCGCCAGTAAAGCACTCATTGGATGTCTAAAGGAACTCCTCAAACTTCCGCACATGCCAATGATATATATCGTTATAGACGGGATCGACGAATGTCCTAATACATCTGGATTTCCAACTGCACGCGAGGAGGTCCTGGATCTTCTGGCGGAGCTCGTTGGTCTTGGCATCCCGAATTTACGTCTTTGTGTTACGAGTCGACCAGAGATCGACATAGAAACTGTGCTTGAATCCCTCACATCTCTCCGCATGTCCCTCCAGGATCAAATTGGGCAACAGCAAGCTATTCTTGATTACATCAGCAACGCTGTTCGTTCCGATCGTCGGATGCGGAAATGGACACCCGAAATCAAGCAATTGGTAATTGACACACTCTCAGGGAAGGCGGATGGGATGTGAGTACTGACCCAGGCGATGTATTGGCAAGCTCTCTTACCAAATTTACAGGTTTAGGTGGGCGTATTGTCAGCTGGAAACCCTCCGCCGTTGTCCCCTGGCCGATATTCGCCATGCTCTGCATGAATTACCCGAGTCGCTAGACGAAACATATGAACGCACGTTACTCGGAATCGAGAAGGAGAAACGAGAATATGCCCACCGGTTATTACAGTGCCTCAGTGTTGCCGTTCGCCCTCTTCGTGTCGAAGAGCTGTCCGAGGTGCTTGCCATTCGCTTCGATGACGGATCGCTTCCCCGTTATCACGCAGATTGGCGGTTAGAGGACGCGCAAGACCTTGTTCTATCCACATGTTCTAGTCTGATCGCCGTGGTCGATGTGGACGGCTCGCCAGCAGTCCAGTTTTGTCATTTTTCTGTCAAGGAATTCTTGACATCAGATCGGCTAGCAAATTCGACAACGGACGTTTCCCACTACCATGTTCACCCACATTCCGCACACACAATTCTTGCCCAGGCCTCCCTCAGTATCCTCCTCCATCTCCCCGACGACATCGACAAACATAGTATCAAGAAATTTCCATTTGCGCAGTACGCTGCACGGCACTGGATGGACCATGCCCGATTTGAGGATGTGTTGTCGAAGATTCAGGATGCGATGGAACGTCTATTTGATACGGACGAGCCATCATTCGCGACATGGATTTGGATATATGACATCGACTATCCTTTCCGGCAACACATGTTCGAGGATCGCCCATCACTACCAGAGGCTGTCCCATTATATTACGCCGTGCTTTGTGGATTCCGCAAACTTGTCGAATACCTGATTTCCAATCATCCCATGCACGTCAACGCCAGAGGCGGCAACCATGGTTCAGCGGTGAATGCTGCATTTGCGAAGAGGAATATGGAGATGGTGCTACTGCTCCTTGAGCATGGTGCTGATATCAATGTCAAGAATGCGAGAGGGGCAGCTCCATTGTGTCTAGCATCACAAGCTGGTCATAGTGATATCATTGAGTTATTACTCGCGCACCATGCAGATATCAACTTGGCAAATAGTGAGATGGGTGAGACCCCATTACACGTGGCGGCACGTGAAGGAGAGTTCGAGATCACCCAGGTGTTACTACATCACGGCACAGCTGTTGATGCCATAGACAAGGAGGGCTGGACTCCATTGTATGCAGCATCGCGATATGGACATCTAGATATCGTGCAGTTGTTGATCCAGAGCGGTGCAGCTGTTGACTCCCCAACCAACGACGGCATAACTCCATTGAACGTAGCGTCGCAATATGGACATCTAGATATCGTGCAGTTGTTAATCCAGAGCGGCGCGGCTGTAGACTCCCCAGACAAGGACGGCTGGACTCCATTGGGCGCAGCGTCGGAACATGGACATCTAGATATCGTGCAGTTGTTGATCCAGAGCGGCGCGGCTGCAGACTCCCTAGACAAGGACGGCTGGACTCCATTGGCTATAGCGTCACGACATGGACATCTAGATATCGTGCGATTGTTAATCCAGAGCGGCGCGGCCGTAGACTCCCAGATCGAGGACGGTTGGACCCCATTGTTTTCTGCATCAGCAAATGGATATCTCGATATCATGCGGCTCTTGATCCGAAGTGGCGCAGTTGTGAATTCTCATAACCACAAAGGCCAAACTCCATTGATCCTCGCGTCACAAAATGGATACTTCCATGTTGCACAGGAGCTACTGGACCACGGTGCAGCAATAGATGTCCAAAATAATGATTTGTCTACTCCTCTACACCTTGCATCGGCCCACGGCCATCTCAGTATCGTAGAGCTACTTATAGAGCGCCACGCGGACGTTGACAAGCGGGAAAAGGGTCCACGAACATCATTGGATCGGGCAGTGAAGTATGGGCAACTGGACGTCACGCGTGCGCCTGTCAAATCCGGGTCAAGCCCCAACTCTCAGGATTGTAATGGTTCGACGCCGTTGCACCAAGCAGCCCATAATGGCCATCTCGACATCATCAAACTGTTACTCGCGTTTGGCGCGGATGTCGATGTGCGGAATAGCAGCAATCAGACACCCTTAGACGCCGCATCTGCGAGAGGGAACCGCGAAGTCACCAAATACCTGGCGAGTCGCATGGGAGTTAAGGACCCTTTAGATAACATGGACGTTTCTCGACTGGACAAGAACCTTCTTACTATGAGTCCAAAAGCTACATCGGTATCCGCCAGAAATGTGAAATTCCCAAATATCCCTGGCAGTCTCGAGAAGACTTCGCTGCACGACGCATCTGTGGAGGGGAATGTTGACGTTGTGTGGTCGTTACTTGACGAAGGTGCGGATGTCAATGAACGGGATGCAAATCATCAAACTGTGTTAGGTATGGCATCGTTGGAGGGAAAACTGGAGGTAGCAAAATTATTGATCAAGTACGGCGCTGACGTGAATTGCCGAGACAAGGAAGGCTGGACGCCTTTGCACAACGCATCCCAATACAAACATCCTAAGATCGCGACGTTGCTACTTGACCACGGCGCTGATATCGATGCAAACCAGCAGGAGCTCTTTACACCATTACACATCGCGTCTTGGAACACTTGTCCCGAGATCGTAAAGCTGCTTCTCGACCGAGGTGCTGATGTTCATGCACGGGATATCGATGGCTGGACTCCATATGGGCTAGCGTTAAAAAGAGGAGACAGAGATGTCCTAAGACTATTATCGGTACATGGTGGGACTCAAGGGTTGAAGCGAAAGTGGTACTGGTTCATTTGCTCTCTTCCCCTCACACCCGCCTCGCAGTTAATGATTTCCCCCTCTTGACAGTGACCCGCCGACAGGCCAACTTAAGAGGGCCAGAAGGAATGAGAATCAATCTAGAACACTACCTCCGATGGATTTGGATGAATAGGGCGTTAGCCATTACCAGTGGTTATTGATGCAGGCCCACTGTAGGTTTCAACATTTTATATCACTGTTGGAACATCCAAAGGTCCGAGAGACGTAGGGGCTCATTGGCCAGCATTAAAGAACCTATTAAAAGTGGATGAGGAACAGGCATCAGTAGGATTTGGCGAGGGTAAAGGAGAGAGATTCGGACATCTATTCCGTCAGCTGAACTGCTGGCCTGCTTTACTTCGAATAGATACACGGCGCCGGAAACTATTGACGCGATGAGACAATATTATATCAGGCTTGATTATAGTTGCTAAAGGTAAGCAACGGCACTCATTGCAGACGCGGAAACCGTACAGTTGCGAGTCACGATTGGCAAAGACTATAAACACTAACGTCGGAATGGGAGGACCGCACATTTAAGAGGTAGCTTAAATGTACTGAGGTGAAATAGGCTGAGAAGGGATCCAATAGGCTCTGATAGCAAGGAGTAACCCCATGAGTGGCAGAGAACAATCGCAGCGAGCTGAGTCTATGATTTCAACGTACCCATATTGGGAGAGAGCTCGTGGAGCCAATCAAGTACAATCGAATACGATACGATATCGAATCACAACGCGAGAGATGGCGCGCTAGGCTGGCATGGTACATCGATCATATAGCATGCGCAACTTCTCGTCCAATTACTGCTCTTTCAAGTTGTCACCATGACGACAAGGTTATTTCTTTCTTCATACTATCATGAGGCTCGCTTGATGTAAGTTTCCGAATAATAGGGGAGCCTTAGACACGGGGATCGTTCTCCGTTCACCGAGATTTGCTTTCGCATTCTTTCGACGACGGATCCGAATAGGCCGCATATAAAGTCGAAATGATTACTGTGATAAGTTTGACGAAAAATACGCGCGGTGCTATCGATTTGGTATCGGAAAGGGTAGCTGTTCTAAGGTCGACAGCACATCCCGCAGGACGATGGCGCACGCGCCCGACACTACTTTGCATTATACCCAACGAGCGGCCTACGTCCCACAATCTCCCCAAGCCACCAAAAGGACGACAACTCGATCAGACCAAAAAAGAAAGGAGAAGAGTGAAACACACCTCGAACATTCCATACGCCTTGAGGGCCGTCCATGCCCAGACGGGCCTGCTCCCCATCACGCACAACCTCGCGCCGATAACCGATCGAGCCCGCTCAGGTGCGGTACGTCCCAAGGACAGAGCCGGGCGATGTCGGCGGCTGCAGCGCTCGGCGGCGTAGATGTGTTTGAGGACCTCGCATGCTATGGCCAAGTTGTACTTGGCCGACTGCTGATAGACTACATCCACTAATTCGGCCAAACACAAAAGCGACACGAAATAAATAGGAAAATGGAAAAATATCAGCTCCGAGGTGTTCGAGAAAAGGAAACGAGAGCGAGAGATGATGATAACGGACAGTTGAGACTCACGTGCCGAATGAGCCCAATACGCTGCGTGTATGATACAGTCGCCGGCGCGGCCGCAGCTGATGCGGCGCCGAGCACATCCTGGTCATTTGTTTTGCGCTGTTGAGGCCGTACCTTCGTTTTACGATAAAAAGATAGAAGCGAAGCGGTGAGGGGCTCTCATATGCAGTAGAGTTCGCAATGCTGTTGGATTTCGTGACCATTAGATGTTTCTTCTTTGTCTTGACATTTCTGAAGTTGGAACATTGGTGGGTGTTAGTATAGACGAGGTGCGATAGAGTACGAGATGTTGACGAGAGCCGCATGAGCATGGTCAATGCATGGCCTACTCTGTTATTAATCATTTAGAGGTGGTAGATGTGATAGGATGTCAAAGCGAAAAAAAAAAAAGGACAGTGAGAACTGGCGAGGTACTGAGGTGGTGGTGCATATCAGTCTGTCAATCTGTTACCCGGTGGCGACGAGCACGAGCAGTTCAAGTCGCGGCAGAACGGTGTTCGGCGGCCCGGCGATAATCTGAGAGTTGACCGCTGCCTTGCTGTGTCTCTCACTTCCACTTCTGGTTATTTGTTCCTGGCTGCTGGTGGGAGCGGCATGCTTGCCACCTTTCTCACCAAACACCGTTCATCACCTTGCAGGCTCTTGCTATGACTTCAACAGCCACATCCTCTTCCAACTTCCGGGCCATTTTTGATGCGGCTTTGTCCGATTATGCCAAACAAACTGGCATAGACCTTGCCAGACAACCCTCCGCGCAAACCCTCCAAGACTGCGACTCTGCCGACGCGATCCTCGACATTCTTCTGGCCAAAGCAAACAAGTTCCAGGAATATCGCGACGGAAATCGCAAATTAATCAATTGTCTTAAGCCAGTAGTACAACTCCTTCATACCGTCTCTGGCATCCTTGGCGAGGCCGCCACCCTGGTGAGTTAAGCGAATCGACAAATCTTTTTGTTCGTATCCTTATGGCTCTATTTCTAGGTACCATTCCAACCTACAAAAGCAATCCTTGTTGGCGTCGATGTCCTCCTCGCTGTGTGTCTAATCTCAACCTTTTTTAATATAACCTTGTAACATCCCAGCATACCAGGCCTCTATCGGAATAAGTTCAAGTTACGACGCTCTCGTCGATTTATTCGAATGCATTGGGAATTTCCTCAATCGATTACGGGTCTATGCTGAGATCCCTTTCTCGCCTTCAATGTCTGGTATAATCACCAAGATCATGGCTGAAGTGTTGTCAGTACTTTCCCTCGCAACGAAGCAGATCAAGCAGGGTCGCTTAAGTGAGTAATTTTGTAACATATTAGTGTATACATTTCCGACATCGCATTAGAAAAGTTTGCAAAAAAACTGCTGGGAGAGAGCGAGATCGAAGATGTACTCCATAGACTGAACCGACTCACCATCGATGAGGCCCGCATGACCGGAACAGAGACACTTCAAATCGTCCATGGTCTTGTGAGTAACATGAAGCTCGTCATGGGCGGTACGTAATATGTGCTCTGCTTGCTTCCGATGACTCGATGGACGGTTCGACTAGATGGCGCGATATCCATGCATGACATATGGAAAGCTCTCGGTACGCTTGGCCCATATTATCGATGTTTGTTTAGTCTGATCGCGGATACTAGTCACGATTCAAGACGTGACAGGGGAAATCAACAGGATGAAAGGTTAGTTATCAGTCACACTAACTGTGGCGTCATCGGGACTGATCCTGTGTCACAGGTCTCCATCTACAAAAAGAGATCCGGACTTGGCTCTCTCCACCAGATCCATCGAAAAATCACAACATTGCTTGTGCCGCTCAACATGAGGGAACAACGGAATGGTTCACACAAAGCGACACCTTCGAGAAATGGTGCTCAACAGGACCACTCTTATGGATCTACGGAAAGCGTGCGTCTTTTCTCTCTACAATCCATCGCCAGTGTTGACGCACACCCTTTCTCCGGACTTACAGCAGGATCCGGAAAAAGTATTATTTGGTACGTGTCACCGCAAGTCCATGCGCTCGCGGTGTACTCATGTTGTTTACAAGCTCGTCCATAATTCAAGCAGTGAGGACGAAATGCGCACGCGGACTAGCACTGATGGGTTATTATTACTTTGACTTCAACGATACCGGAAAGCAAGGCGTTCGAGGCCTGCTCGCTTCGCTCCTTTCTCAGTTCTGTGCAAAATCCGATCCTTGTTATGAGGTTCTCTCTAGCCTGTATTTGGAGAACGATGCCGGATCGCAACAACCCGACAATAAAGCGCTCACCAAATCTTTGAAAGAAATTCTCAGACTGCCACAGGTGTCGATGACGTACATCATTCTCGACGGAATTGACGAGTGTCCCAACACATTCGGTTTTCCAACTGCACGAGAAGAGGTCCTGAAATTCTTGCAGGAGCTTATCAGTCTGAACCTCCCAAATCTACGTATTTGTGTTACAAGTCGACCAGAGATCGACATTCGAATCGTTCTAGAACCTCTCACATCTCGTCTTGTTTCCCTTCAAGACCAAACTGGACAAAATCAAGCTATCCTTGACTATATCAGTAATGCCGTTCATTCCGACAGCCGTATGGGGAGATGGAGGCTCGAGGATAGGCAACTAGTGATTGATACACTCTCAGCAAAGGCAAATGGAATGTAAGTGAGAGCAAAAGTGATGTCCCGGAAAGCTCGCTGACCGAATATGCAGGTTCAGGTGGGCGTATTGCCAACTGGAAACCCTCCGTCGTTGTCCCCCAACCGATCTTCAGAATGCTCTGGATGAATTGCCCGAGTCATTAGACGAAACATATGAACATACATTACGCAGGATCGAGAAGGAGAAACGAGAATATGCCCACCAATTGTTCCAGTGCCTCACGGTTGCCGTTCGCCCTCTTCATCTCGATGAGCTTGCCGAGGTGCTTGCCATTCGCTTCGAGGACCAAACGCTTCCCCAATACCGCGAGGATTGGCGGTTAGTGGATGCACAAGACCTCGTTCTATCCGCATGTTCCAGTCTGATCTCTGTGGTTGATGTGGATGGCTCGCTCGTGGTCCAGTTTTGTCATTTTTCCGTCAAGGAATTCTTGACATCAGACCGGCTGGCAAAGTCGAAAGATGACATTTCCCGATTTCATGTTCTTCCTCATTCCGCACACACCATGCTTGCACAGGCTTCCCTCAGCATCCTCCTCCATCTTGACGACTGCGTTGACAAGAATAGCATCGAGAAGTTTCCATTTGCGCAGTACGCTGCACAGCACTGGGTGGACCACGCACGATTCGAAGACGTATCCTCGAGGATCCAGGATGCGATGGAACGTCTGTTTGATATGGACGAGCCATCCTTCGCAACATGGATTTGGATATATGACCTCGACTATCCTTTCCGGCAACGCATGTTCGAGGATCGCCCACCACGACCAGAGGCTGTCCCGTTATACTATGCTGTGCTTTGTGGATTCCGCAAACTTGTCGAACACCTGATTTCCAATCACCCCATGCACGTCAACGCAAGAGGCGGCGTCCATGGTTCGGCGGTGAATGCCGCGCTTGCGAAGCGCAATGTGGAGATGGTGCTACTGCTCCTTGAATATGGTGCGGATATCAATACCCAGGATGCGAGAGGGTCAACCCCATTGTGTCTAGCATCAGAAGCTGGTGATAGTGATAACGTTGAGTTATTGCTCGCGCACCACGCCGATATCGACTTGGCAAGTGATGAGGGCGAGACTCCATTGTACGTGGCGGCACGTGAAGGAGAGTTCGAGATCGCTCAGGTGTTACTACATCACGGCACAACTGTAGACGCCACAGTAAAGCAAGGCAGGACTCCATTGATGGTAGCGTCGCGATATGGACATATAGATATCGTGCAGTTGTTGATCCAGAACGGCGCGGCTGTAGACTCCCGAGACGACAACGGCGTGACTTCATTGAAGATAGCATCGCGATATGGACATCCAGATATTGTGCGGTTGTTGATCCAGAACGGCGCGGCTGTAGACTCCCGAAGCAAGGACGGCTTGACTCCGCTGATGTCTGCTTGTCACAACGGACATCTGGATGTCGTGCAGTCGTTGATCCAGAACGGCGCAGCTGTGGACGCCCGTGATAAAGAGGACTGGACCCCGTTAATGTTTAGTTCAGATCGTGGTCATCTGGATGTCACGTGCCTGTTGATCCAGAGCCGCGCTGCGGTGGACTCCTACGATGATGAAGGCAGGACTCCGTTGATGCTTTCATCAATATCTGGTCACCTAGAAGTATTGCGGCTCTTGTGCCGCAATGGTGCTGCTGTGGATTCCCGTGACCACAAAGGCCAGACTCCGTTGATGTTCGCATCACAATATGGAGAACTCCGTATTGTACAGGAACTACTCGACCACGGCGCAGCAATAGACGTCCGAAAAAACGATCTCTCTACTCCTCTACATCTTGCATCTGCTGAGGGGCATCTCAGCATCGTAGAACTACTCATAGAGCGCCACGCGGATGTTGACAAACGGGACAAGGACCAACAAACACCATTGGATTCGGGAGCGGAGCGTAGGCGACTTGACGTTGCACGTGCGCTTGTGAAATTCGGGTCAAGCACAGGCACTGACTCTCAAGACTTCAATGGTTCGACACCGCTGCACACCGCAGCCCATAACGGGCATCTCGATATCGTCAAACTGTTACTCGAGTCTGGTGCGGATGTCAACGTGCGGAATAACAGTGATCAGAATCCATTAGATGTCGCATCTGCCAGAGGGAACCATGACGTCACGAAGTACCTAGCAAATCACATGGGAGTTATGAACCCTTTAGATGGCATAGACGTGACATCGTTGGACAAGAACCCTCATACTATGAGTTCAGACCCTACTTCGGCATCCGCCAGCAATGTGAAACTCACAAATATCTATGGCGGTCCTTGGATGACTTCCCTGCACGACGCTTCTAAGGCCGGGAATGTTGAGGTTGTACGCTCGTTACTTGAGCAGGGTGCGGACGTCAATCAACGGAACCTGTGGCATCGAACAGCATTGCATCTGGCATCAATTTACGGAAAAGTGGAGGTAGCAAAATTACTGATTAAATATAAGGCAGATGCGAACTGCCGAGAAAAGGAAGGCTGGACCCCTTTGCACTATGCATCCAAATACGATCATCTTGAGATCGTAACGTTGCTGCTTGACCACGGTGCTGATATCGATGCAAAGCAGCAAGACCTCTTTACGCCATTGCACCTCGCGTCGTGGAACGCTTTTCCCGAGATCGTAAAGCTTCTTCTCGACCGAGGTGCAGATATTCATTCACGGGAGATCGGTGGCCGTACTTATGGGCTAGCGTTGAGAACGGGAGATCGGGATATTCTGCGAGTATTATCAGTACATGGTGGGGTTCAGGGGTTGAAAAGAAAATGGTACGAACTCATTTACTCCCCTCCCCTCACGGGCTTCTTCCAGTTAACATTTTTGACCTCTTGACAGTGACCCACCGACAGGCCAATCCAAGAAGGCCAAAAGGGATGAGGAGAATCACTCTGGCAGGCCACCTGAGATGGACGTGGATGAATAGAGCAACAGTCATCAGCAGGGGTTACTAATAGAGACTTGCTATAGGTTTCAATATTTTATATGACCGTTAGAATGTCTAAAGGTCCGAGAGACGTAAGACTCATTGGTTAGTATCATACTACATTCGATTATGACATAATGTAATGGGAGGTTGCAAGCACCCCTGCGCAACCGACGTCATGATGTCAAAGCAAGAGCCTATAATACAGCGGGTGGGGGTGGGGAATAGGCATGGATAGGATCTGGTGATGAGAAAAGAAGCGAGATTCGAACTTATATTCCAGCTAGTGGCCCGGGCCACTGCCCTTTTCTACTTGGAACGGTTGCACAGCGCCAGAAGCTATGGATTGTATGGACGTCTATTATCGGGTTTGATTATAGTTGCTACGAGGAAGGAGAGAGGTGGCATCCTTGCAAACGTGGAAAGTGTAAGGTTGCGAGTCGCAGCTTGCAAAGGCCAACACCACCTCAAGCGACGTCGGATGGGATGGGCCATTCCGGTGGGTGGGATCACGCATTTAAGTGCTTTAAACATCGTGAGACAAAAAAGGGATCGGATGCAATAGGAAACATGAGTGGCGGCCGAGCACGGTCGCTGCGAATTTTATTTGTAGCGCCGACGTACTCATGCTAAGGGAATCCTCACGGCAAAAAGAGGAATTGAGTACGATACAATATTGAATAATAACGCGAAAGAGGGCGCGCTCCAACAAATAGGTGTCGCGACCTTATAGTGCCAGCAAACTTCCAACCCATTTATTTACTCTTTGTGAGCATGGCGCCGGGTAATTCCCTCCCTAATACTATCGTGACGCTCGCTCGAAGCGAGTCTATGAACAATAGGGGAAGTTTTGAGTACAAGCAATTGTTCTTCTTTCACACTGAGATTCGCTTTCGCATTCCGTCGACGAATCCAAATAAACCATGCAAGTCAGATCTCTTCTTAAAACTGACGAGGCAAACGCGCGCCGCAACGATTCAGTGTAGTGACCCAAGCTTGTCGGCATGTCCTGCAGCACGATAGCGTACGCGACCGGCTCTACTGCACGTTATACCCCACGAGGGACCTACATCTCACGATCTCTCCAGCTACCCAAGAATCACGACTCAATCAGACCAAAAACGAAAAGAGTGAAGAGTGAAACCCACCTTGAAAATGCGATACGCCTCGAAGGCATACACACCCAGACGGGTATACTCCCCGCTACGCACGACCTCGTGCCAATAACCAATCGAGAGCGCGTGCGCCCACCGCGTGCCATATGTCCCAAGGACATAGCTGAGCGACGTCGGTGGCTGGAGGCGCTTGGCAGTGTAGACGCACTTGAGGACGTCGTGCGCCACGACCAAGCTGTACTTGACAGGCTGCTGATACGATAAAGACCCACCCAATCGCACGCCCAACAACAAAACCAAACAAGAAAATAACGGAAAAGGTCAACTTATGGTGTGTTAGCGAAACTAAAGAGGAGACGGACAGCCGAAGAGACCGGAGAGTCGCGCACCGAATGGCTCCAGTGCGCTCCGTGTGTATTCGCCGACGCGCACGGCTGTGACTGACACAGCGCCGAGCGCGTCCTGAGCCTTTTTTTACGCCGTTGAGGCTGGGTTTTCTGTTGATGAGGAAGAAGTAGAAGCGATGCGTCGTGGCACCCTCGTGCGCAGGAGAGTTCGCAATGTTTGCAGATTGCATGACTTGTCTTTTTTCCCCTCTTTTGGTGTGAGATGGGCTAGCTTTTAAGAAAGCCCGGGGGGTGGGGGTGTCCATTTTCGTGTCGAGGTCGCGGCGGTTGTGATGCTGACACTATGCTGACGAGGCGCGATTTTTTGGGCGGGATGGGGT
>QFEY01002709.1:20591-40721 GCA_003316435.1 Russula virescens | reverse complement strand
GTTGGGGGTAGGGATAACAGGATGGTCAGCTAAGTCTGTAAAAATATTGCCAGGTGTGGTAAAGTTGTTTGCTCTGTTGCCTCCTAGTATAAGTTCGATATCCTCTTTTTCACTGTCACTGGCTGCTGGTTCTGGGGTTGATGCTTGCTGGACTTGTGGTGTGGGAGGTGTGGGGGGGGTAGGGTTAGGGGGAGAGGGAGAGGGAGAGGGTGGAGGGTTGTTGGGCAGAGGGTTGTTGGGTGGTGGTAAGGTGGCCTTGTGTACAGGCTTACATGTTGTTGTCCTTGCTTCCTGGACTGGCCAGGGTTTGCGTGGGGGACTGTTGAAAAATGATGAGGGGGGCTGTTTGCCCTCCAGGACCTCAATGATGTAGGTGAATAAGGCCTCCTTCACTGCTGCCATAAGACAGTTATGAGGGGCTATCTGAAGTGCACAGCGTAGGAGATGAGAGTGCTGGGCAGGGGGGAATTCAACCCAGGTTATCTTTCCTGAGGCATCCTTTTGACAGGATGCTAGGGAGGAGATGAGGAGGTCCCTGTTGAGGTACCATCTGAGTCGGAATGCTGATAGTAGAGCAGGGAGGGGGGTCCTCTCTGTTCTGGTGGCCTTTGGCTGACTGGGAGGGGCAGCTTTGGGCAGGGGGGCAGGCTTTGAAGGCATGGGAAATTTCAGAGATGATGGAAGTAAGAGTGAAAGAAGCTCGACGATGCTCGATATCTGGCCTCCATTGCCCATTTACCTATGTGCACAGCCCAAGGCTCATGGCCAGACGCTTACACTTCCAGGTGTCAAGAATATCATAACTGCGCTCAAGCAACACAACCGCGTGTTTGTAATTGACATTGACGGTGTTCCAAACTCGTTATTGGAATGCTCTGTTGCAAAGAAGCCGTTCCCAGTGCTGGAAGAACTGTCTCTTCGGTCATACGATGAAAGCGCGCCGGAGCTCCCCGATTCATTTTTGGGCGGATCTGCTCCGCGTCTACGAAGATGCCTCATGGAAGGTATTCCATTTCCAGGATTAGGGAAGCTACTTCCGTCCACTACCGACCTTGTCCGTCTTTCCCTTCTCAATATTCCCCATTCCGGCTATATTTCCCCCGAGGCAATAGTAACTAGCCTGTCCATGTTGCCTAAGCTGGAAGTACTTCACCTTCGATTCCGATCCCCTCGATCTCGGGTTGACAGAGAAAACCAAAAACCGACACCGTTCACATGCATTGTTCTCCACACCCTCACCGAGTTCTCCTTCCAATGCGATAGCGAGTACATCGAGTACATCGTGGCCAGAATTAATGCCCCTCGACTCGAAATAATGGGTATCACATTCTTCAATCAACTGGTATTCGACACTCCACAACTTTTCCGCTTTATCAGTCGCACTGAAAACTTCAAGGCACCCAATCGTGCATCCATATCGTTTTTTGATACTAATGTCAACATCGACCTTTTTTCGACGCGATTGTCATTGGTCATCTTAAGCAAATCGTCGGATTGGCAGCTTTCGTCAGTTGCGCAGCTCTATAACTCAGCATTGTCTCCCCTCCACACATTGGAATGCCTTGAGATTCGCGACAGCCGACAATATTGGGAACACGACATGGAGAACATCCAATGGCTGAAACTTCTACACCCGTTCACTTCCGTGAAGGACCTTGTCCTATCCGATTATTCCGATAATTTGTTTGGGCGTATCTCACCCGCCCTGGACGAGCTTGCTGGAGAGAGTGTAACAGAAATGTTACCTGCACTACGAAGTCTTTCCTTCGAGGGCCAACAACCATCGGAAGCTATCAGCAAAGCATGTGGGAAGTCATGGTTCATTGCCACCTGTCAGCTCTTGGTTCATCCTATAACTGTCAAAACTGGCGAAGGCTTAGACCCGAATATGTGGTGCCACATCTGTTGGGAAGTCGGTGGTGAAAGGTTTGAGCGCGGCGGAGTGTCGGGACGGGGATCCGAGTAGGCCGGTACGGTCGGCCGTGTAGAGCGAGTCGCCTAGAGGAGCGTAAAGGCGCGAGAGCAAATGAGTGAAGCAAGACTTCTGGTCACTTCTTGAGTAGAAAGGGATGGACACACGAAAGATGTGAGGAGGACAACTGGATAATTGACATTCGCAAAGTACACTAGCTTTTTATACAAGTATGTTACATTGTAGGCAACGCAAGAACAAATACAAAGTATAGGAGTACATGAGTCACAGTGGAGTAAAGTACGAAATGATAGGACATTTTGTGGAGTGGAATTAAGGGGACTGTGTAGACAGGAGCTCGAGAAAACAGAGAATGTGCGATATGAACGGTGAAGCGGAAATGATAACACTACAACTATTAAGAGACACGGAAAATTGAAACAAAATTATAGTTACAAGGCATTTTCTCTTCCAAACATGAACCTGTATTTTCCTACATTTATTATGATGTTCTTGATGTCTTGTGGTGACGTTTGTGTTCTGTATGCACTTGCGTTCTTAGAGCGGGCCATACTTGCCGGATTACAACACTCCCCCTCAAGTAGGGTTGGACACGGGTCACACCGTGGGTGACTTGAAGCCACACCATACCTGTCACCTGTGGCACCGTACCTGTTCTCACACCTGTACCCGCGGTGATGGGTTCAACCTATGGGTTCTATTCACTTACTGTGGTGTTAGTACACCGCAGTACACTGCACAATTGCACAGAGATACCGCGGGTACACCCCACGGTCAACTACACTATATACTAGACAGTATATACTACAAGATTAATATACTACAAGATTGTCTGTGTGGTGTCTGTCTCGAGGGCTGAGTTGTGTCGTTGTTGTGGTTGTTGCAGTGTGTCAGCATCGTGTTGCTGTTGTGTCGGTCACTGTTGTCATTGTGTCGGGTGCAGCGCCGTCGTTGACTCGTTGTGTTGTATTGTTGTGTGCAGCGCTGTCATTGTGTTGTGTTGTTGGGTGCCACGCCATCGTTTGCATTGTGTTGTCGGGTGCCACGCCATTGTTGTGTTATGTCGTTGGGTGTGGCGCCGTCATTTGCATTGAGTTGTCGGGTGTAGCGCCATCGTTGTGTTGAGCTGTTGGGTCCGCCGTTGTTTGCATTGAGTTGTTGGGTGCCGCTGTCGTTAATGTGTTGAGTTGTTGGGTGCTGCCGTCGTTAATGCATTGAGTTGTCGGGTGCTGCCATCGTTAATGCATTGAGTTGTCGGGTGCTGCTGTCATTTGCATTGATTTGTCGGGTGCTGCTGTTGTTAATGTGTTGAGTTATCGGGTGCCACTGTTGTTTGCATTGAGTTGTCGGGTGCCATGAGTTGTTGGTAGGCAAAAGCAGGGGTTTGGTGACCCTCAAGGGGTCTGGGTCCGGGTACTCACTGGTATGGGTACGGGTCACACTGGAGTGACCCGTGTGACCCGTGCCAACCCGTCGCATCGGGTCTCTCTTGCCTCGCATTAGCATTTTTGTCTGACAAACTAGATATTCATATATTTTATTTACATCCTTTCCTTGCCCTCGTGTCATCTGGTGTATTTCCGACGTACCGACCTCGCGTGCTCAAGCAGTGGTCCTTTATTTCCATTTGCCTCTACCAGTTTGCCTCGGTTTCCCGGACCAAACAAGGCCAAAGTTGAACTTTTGAACATGTGAACACTTTCGAATCGAAACTGTCAACTCTTGCATTCTCTTACCACGCACCCTGGCCCCTGACGATTATGCAAACGCCGCCAACCCGAACCTGAACGCTGCCAACAAGCCAACGAAATTCAAACTCAAATCCGAACGCCGCCAACACACATGCAAACGTGAAGCCAACACAACATGAATGCCGCCAATGAGACCAAAATGTAACGCAAACGCCACAAACTCAATGAAAACAAGTCAACGAAAATACAAACCCGAACCCTCATGCCGCTGACACATACAAACGCCCACGCCAACGAACCATCGAACCAACACAACACGAACGCCGCAAACCCAACACGAACACTGCCAACTCAAATGCACACCCCGATGCCCATGTTAACAAGCCAACAAGCCAATGCCAACGCAAATATAATTCGAACCCGAATGCCATCGATACACATGCAAACGAACCAATGCAATGCGAACGCCAGCAACGAGGCAAACGCAAACGTGAACGCGAATGCGAATGCCGCAAACCCAACGTGAATGCCACCAATACAAACGCACATGCCAGCACCAACAACACCAATGATGACAATAAATCGGACTAGTGTCCATACCTTTAGCTCCTGCACTCAAAGGATCCTGCAATTGCGGGTCTTCTTAGATGCAGGAGCTGATGGTATGTGATGCATACAAAGGGACACAGCAGGTTACCATGTTTCTGACCTACATCCTTATGAAAATCGAACCTCTTGTGACCCGTAGTAAGAAACCCGAGGGTTTCAGGTATGGGTAAGCATGGGTACGGGTACGGGTAAGCTGAAAAGTACCCATGGGTTACCCATGCATTTCCCTAGTTGTTGGGTGCTGCTGTTGTTTGCGTTGATTTGTCAGGTGCTGCTGTCGTTAATGCATTGAGTTGTCGGGTGCTGTGCCATCGTTTGTGTTGTTGTCATGTGCCGCACCGTCGTTGGGTTGTGTTGTGAGTTGCCGCACCATCATCGTGTCATGTTTGTTGTGTTTGTCGTGTGCAGTGCCATCATCGTTATTGTTGTGTGCCATTGTCATTTGATGTGTGTTGCACGTCATTGTGGAAGGAAGGAAGGAATCTGAGTGACTAAGGAAATGTCACACATGCAAGAGAGGTCACAAGTCACACCATCAAAACACATAACACCGCCAAAATGGGTTCGGTGTGTCACAGGTAGTAGATTTCGGCAACCGCACCCATACCTGTCACACCCATGACCGTAAAACTGTGGGTTTACCCTTACCTGTGTCCTTCCCTACCCTCAAGTGCACACGACTCCAAGGTTTTGAGTGTGGATTGAGGATTTGTACTTGGGGAGAGCCTTCATGAGGATGTCTGCTGTCTGGTCTTCTGTTGGGCAGTACTCTAGAGTGATCTGTCGTTTAGTTATGGTCTGATGGATAAAGTGGAATCTAATATCGATGTGTTTGGTGTGAGCGTGATAGTTGTCGTCTGTGGCTAGGTGAATGGTGGCTTGGTTGTCACAGAAAAGAGGAGTAGGTGAGTGGGAGAGTCCAAATAGTGGGTTGGCGAGTCGGCATAGCCAGATACATTCTTTAGCTGCATGAGTTGCAGCTACATACTCAGCTTCAGTGGTGGATAGGGTGACTAATTCTTGTTTCTTTGATGTCCAGGAGATTGCTCTGCCATCTATAAGGAATGCGAAGCCAGAGATGGCATGGCAGTGCTCCTGTGATGCACCATCAGCATCTGTGTAGCTGATGAGATCATGGTGCTCATTTCTGTATGTGAGTGCATAAGTCCTAGTGCCAGATAGATAATGGAAGACCCGCTTGACTGCCTCCCAGTGTGTCTGTCCAGGGTTTTTGAGGAATTGAGATAGTGTGGAGATGGTGAAGGTAATGTCGGGGCAAGTGGCAACTGCTGTGTACATGAGACTGCCTACAGCCTCATGATAAGGAACTTTGGCCATGTAGGCCACTTCAGTGGCATCCAAGGGTGAGTCTGCCTTGGAATAGTTAGCCCCAGGCACAATAGGAGTGGCATAAGGCTTAGCATCACCCAGCACGAAGCAGTCTAAGATGGTGCTGATAAAAGATGTTTGACTGAGTGATATAGTGTAGTCAGTGATAAGGTTGGAGGAGCTACCAGTAATGAGGCAATCGTCAACGTGGATGGCTAGGATGGTGATGTGGTCTCCATCGTGGGCATAGAAGACACCAGGATCTGCTTCACTCATAAAGAAGCCTATGTCAGCGAGAGCTTTACAAAGCGTAATGTACCATTTGCGGCCTGCTTGTTTCATGTTAAGGCTGTAGCTGGCCTTGGACTGGAGAGCTTGCTGGAATGAGGTCAAGCGGACCCTAGCAAGCTATCAGAGGGAGAAGAGGGAGTATACACACTTGCTCTTTGATCTCTGAGAACACAACTTTGTGTAGAGGAATAGATACAAGGATGTATCGATTCACAACTTCCGAAGTCTGCGCACTATTGATCAGATTTGATATGAGTGAAGGATACCCGAATCAAAGTCCAATCAGTAGAGTAGCTAGTGACGTGCTTGCTTAACGCTCAAGCTTAAGTGGTATACACCTGCGCCTTTAAGCAGGTAGACTAGGTAGAGTCTTGAGGGAGCGAAGCTAGACAAACGACTAAAAGACTCTGTCACACGATTGATGAGAGGAGATGGGATAGAATGTATGGCAATCCCTTATCCTCTTAAGCAGATGGTGTGGAGAAGCTACAAGTTGAGAATTAAGTCGAGCTTAGGGCTCAACTTCGTACCAGGGTCTTCTTAAATACAGGAAGGATCATAATACTACAAGTACCGGTCCTAGGGTCTGGAACAATGCTGGGACACTGCCCACAAGTACAGTATACATCAGGGACGAGTCAGGGTGAGTCATAGACACAGCAAATAGTACATGGATCCTCAGGTGATCTAGGGAGCCTTATGGAGACATACCAGTTTGTACAGTAGCTCAAATGGATCAGAACACGTATAGTAAAATTTTCACATAGGCTGTCCTTCTGAACGTACCAGGAGTCTGTCCATGACAGGTTGCCTTGCAACTTGGGACTGTCAGAAGTAGATCTATGATCAACTTTGGAACCAAGGCTCAGGTTGAGCTCGGACCCATTAAAGAAAATGACGCCTATTTGGACGTCGTTAATATCGACCGATATGATATGATTATTGGTACACCCTTTATGCATAAGCACAAGTTTGTGCTCAATTTCGGACTTAACGCCTTTAGTGTATGTGGTCAGACATTATGTCCCATGACCTCAGGTCAAGAGGACCTCATGCTCATTTGGAAGCGAAAATCTTGAACACAAGTGAGTATGCCTTTGACCTGTAAAGGGCCAAAAGCGTGCACGTCCAATTGACTAACGCCCAACCCTGCGAACCCCTCACAAAAGATGCACAATCGCAGTCTGGGCTTCGAAACTTCTCTCTTAGAGGGGGGAGGGACAAAACGTGTCCAATTTATGGATACAATTAATAAAAATAATAATACTATGATACCAGATGGAAAGCAGAAGCTGACCATTGACTTTCAAAAGCTTCGGGAACAATGGTTCATGAAGTATAGTGACATTTTGAGTGGAGTTCTGCCAGAGCTCCCTCCTCTTCGTGAGATCAATCACCAGATCCTGCTAATCGACAAGGGCAAGCGATATACCCATCGCTTGCCTCGATGTCCTGAGGCAATGCGCCCGCAGCTTTTAGACAAACTGCGAGTGTATGCCGATGCTGGCTGGTGGACACCGAAGGTGGTACCACAAGCCGCACTGTTACTCTGTATCCCAAAGAAATTGGGAAAAATTCGTACAGTCGTCGATTGTCGTCAGCGTAACAACAATACGATGAAAGATGTCACTCCATTCCCAGATCAAGATGAGATCCGGATGAACGTGGCACGAGCGAAGTTCCACTCAAAAATCGATCTGTCCAATGCATATGAACAGATACGCATCAAACCGAATGATATCCACAAGACTGCGTTCGCAACAGTCTTTGGGACTTTTGAAAGCAACATAATGCAGCAAGGTGACTGCAATGCGCCTGCTACCTTTTTGCGGCTCATGACAGCCATTTTCCGAGACGTGATAGGCATATTTGTATATGCTTATCTCGATGATCTCTTCATCTTCAGCGATACGCTTGAAGATCATGAGAAGCACCTGGAATATGTATTCCAAACCCTCCGAAAACATCACCTCTTCCTCGAAAAGGAGAAATGTGATTTATACTCTACGAGCATGGATTGTCTGGGACATCTAATCGATGACCGCGGCTTACATGCTGACGCTGACAAAATGGCGCGCATACACGACTGGCGCACACCCAGAAACCACAAAGATGTTCAGAGGTTTCTGGGTCTAGTGCAATACCTAGCACATTTCCTGCCGGATCTCACTGCTTACACGGGCCCATTAGCTGCAATCTGCAGAAATGGGCAGCCATTCTACTGGAAACCCATGCATGAAGCGTGTTTCAACAACATTAAGGCTTTGGCCTGTAAATCACCGGTCCTACAACCCATAGATCCTAATATGGATGACCCAATCTGGGTCATTTGCGATGCATCCATGTCAGGCATTGGAGCCATGTATGGCCAAGGTGAAACTTGGCAGACTTGCTGCCCGGCAGGCTTCATGTCTAAAAAGTTCACTTCCGCCCAAATGAATTATAGGGTGTTCGAGATGGAGACAATAGCCATCCTCGAAGCACTCCTCAAATGGGAGGATAAACTCCTTGGTCAAAAGATCTTTGTGGTCACTGACCATAAAGCCTTAGAATTCTTTAAGATGCAGAGATGTCTCAACAGCAGACAAGCACGCTGGATGGAATTTCTAGCACGCTTTAACTTCGACATTACTTATGTCAAAGGCGAATCAAATCTGGTGGCAGATGCCCTATCCAGGTACTATGAGAATGACAACTGGGATGAGTTGCATGACACTTCCCAGTATGTCAATGTGGATGCACGGCTTGACCCTGAGGGAGAAGATCTCCCTTGGGACCGTTACAAAGAAGCCCAAGCAATGCGTGATTCGGGAACTGCGTCCCCACACGAAGCTCGCCCACAAAGGCATCGACGCGCACCACGGCGTGTGGACGAGCCAGTAACCCTCGCACCAAAACGACCACTAGTCGAAGGTGTCAAAACACGAAACCAGGAGTCCGCAGAACTCGCTGCGAATAAAGAACACACCACTACACCACCTGGAACCTCGACCACCGATGACGAGGATCCTACGGTGCTCAAATCATTACCATCATTACCTGACCTCCGGCCACGCATGGAAGGAGATCAATCCATCTTAAGAGATATCAAAAACGCTTACGCAAAGGACTCTACCCTTGCCAAAGTGCTTGAAAATATCACGCATCACAAGACCTTTGACCTTGTCGAAGGCCTAATCTACACTTACAATAAGGAAGGTACACAAGTCCTTTGTATACCTTCTGTTGTCCATAAAAAACGACGGATGACTGAAGTCATCATATCTCAAGCACATCATGTGCTGGGACATCTTGGCCCCCAGAAAACCGCAGAGTATATACGACGCCATTATTGGTGGCCCCGTATAGGACAAGATGTTGAGCAGTTCTGCAAAACATGTCCCATATGTCAAACAACCAAGTCCAGCACCCAAAAGGTGCCCGGACTTCTACATAATCTACCTATACCTATGCGCCCATGGCAATCCATCGCTATGGACTTTGTAGGCCCCTTTCCGGAGTCAGACAATCATGACTATCTTTGGGTAGTCATTTGTCATTTAACATCTATGGTGCACTTAGTACCTATTCGTACAACAACCACTGCCAGTGAACTTGCATGGATTTACATCCACGAGATCGTCTGGTTACATGGCTTGCCCGAGACAATTGTCTTGGATAGGGATTCAAAATTCACGTCTAAATTCTGGCGTGAAACTCATAAATTACTTGGAACAAAGTTACTTATGTCAACTTCATTCCACCCACAAACCGACAGTGCATCGGAGCATGCTATACACTCCGTTGCTCAAATTCTGAGAGCCATAGTACGCCCAGACCAAACGAATTGGACGGAAAAAATACTGATGACGGAGTTCGCATTGAATTCCGCCATTAGCGGATCCACCGGGTTCGCTCCCTTTGAACTCACATATGGGTATACGCCTAGCGTAAACCCAGGACATGTACTGGAGCCAAACACCATACCTGGTGTGAAGCACTTCGTCTTGCACACACTGCAAAACCTCGCAGATGCGCACGATGCCATAATTGAAAGCCAAGTGCTTCAAACACACCAAGCCAATCGCCACTGATGCGAGGAACATCCGTTCACGGCCAGCGACCTGGTTTATGTCTTGACAGCAGACCTGTCACTCCCGAAAGGGCGCACAGCTAAGCTATTGCCAAAATATGTTGGCCCATTTAAAGTCCTTGAGGTGCACCCAGACACCTCGGCGTACCGCATCGAATTACCGATGCAGTTACGAGCGCGTTGCTTGCACGACCGGTTCCACCGAAGCAAGCTCCGCCCACACATCGCTAACGATGATGCCTTATTCCTGCATCAGGAGGGGCACGTATACTATGACTTCAGCACTCCTGATGACCAGGAGTGGCTAGTAGATTCAATCCTTGCCCATCAGTGGGACAAAGGGAAATTATTATTCCAAATTCACTGGAACCTCGGAGACACTACCTGGGAACCACTTGAAACATGCAAAGAATTGCAAGCTCTAGATGAATATCTGAGCCTGCTAGGTGTAAAGAATCCACTGGAATTACCGCGACGAGGTATTCCGCACTGAAATTCATAAAAAAATTCCTTATCAAAATGCGATCACACTTGAGATCACATGAAACATGACATATTTCACATCATGATAACCCGCCATATAAGAATAACAGGAGCAGAGTCACTCCCCGAACAAAAAAACACCCCTATAGCCGCCTCACATACAATGTCAGGCAGCCATACAAACACTCAACCTCCTGAAGGTAGCCCCCCTTGGTGCTACCTTGAGAGAATTTATATCATCGCACACAACTCACGAGTGTGTACTGAATGCTCAGCATGGACGAATCATTACTTGCAGAGCTTCTTAAACAGAGATACATCCCTCCTCGCCGCCAAGGCAGAACGAGATGGGCAAATACAAGGCTCACTCCCTGCCGACGTTGCTTCGCTGCATCAGGCCAACGACGAACTCCAGTACACACTCCATCACACATGTAAGGAACATGACGAAGCCCATCACGATCTTACCAATTCTTGCAATGATTATGATGATCTACGCAATGATTACCAAAAACTCGAGGATAACACCAATCGTGAGATTGAGCAACTCCGTCACACCATTACTGAGCTCGAGCGACAAGCCACGCCTCGGCACCGTAAGGCCCCCCGCTGCAAGTCGCAAGGCCCTTCGCCTTCACCCTCGGCATCACAATCACAACACAGGTCCTGCAACCCATCAGCCCAACCCATGCACCCGGCTTCTCCAATGCAGGAGATCCAGGCTGAGCATCACCCACGCCTGGCGCCAACGCAACCCCTACTGCTCGCGCACCTGTCTTCAGCCCCGCCCTCATCTGCCGAGCCATCGCCATCGGTGGCCGACACTTTATTTCCCCGCCTGGATGTCCCAGGCCCCAGTATCCCCATAGGGACTAATGTCCCTGTCATCGACATCGAGTCCTCCATGTCGATTGACTCCCCTTCTGCGCACCTTGGTCAGCACTCCCTGCTGAGTGGGCCTGCTGCACCAAACACACCTATAAATCCCACGATGGGTTTCCCATCCCTTCTCCCCATCCTTTACGAATGCTTGGACCACTCTGTTGTGTCTGCCCTGGGCAGTGCCACTCTTAATGCGCAGGGCAATGTCAACTTGGCCTCCCACACGCACTTCATCTATGCCACAGGTGGAATACTTGATGGTGCTCCCTCTTGGACTACTACACTGATGACGAGTAAACACATCGCATCAAAGTCGGTCCAAGACACCATGAAGGCCTGCGTACCCATCCCCTTTGGGAAATCTCTTACAGGGGGGAGGAACGGCGTGTTAGTTGCGCTCTCCGACCCTACATCCGATGACAAAGTTGATCAGTTGTTTAACAACACTGATCGATTCGGATATCTAAAGTACTACATCGACCGGGTTCGATTCACACCACCAGAACTGTGTGGCGAAGTACACACTCGTGCGCTCGAACGGTGGAACGCGTCACAGGCGGCGAAGAAGGCACAGTATTGGGCTAGCGGACGACGCCCCGAACCTCTTCTGAGCACCACGGATGGAGCGTGGAAAAAATGGCTCAGGGATATGAGCCAGGCTTCGGCCTCATTCAAATACGCAGGCATCCCTCTCATCGGACAGGGGTACCAGGCAATTCTCATTAAGGGTGCGAAAGCTCTCCTCTCCTTCCTCCCACTCAACGCTAGGCAGACGGCCGTGCAGTCAGGCCCTCTGTGGAACGCTTTCATACATATAGCAGCAGCCCTCCTGTCAGTACCAGACCGTTACAGGGAGGTACTGAACACCATTCAGATGGAGATCTCTCCTGTACGAAGCCACGCCACCTACGAGGAGGCACAATTCGTAACAGCAAATGCTCTTGGGGTAAACAAAGTTGCTCACTTCTTGGCAGCCAACGGTGTGACCACCAAGGAAGTGGAACAATGGAGGCCATGGGCAGCAGCATTCGTTGAGATGGAGCTTGAGGAGCGACCCAACAATAATCACACACCGCTATTATGGCAGGCGCGAGAACTCACACACGCACGGATCGAGAACAACTCTTTGAAGGCTTTGCAACACGTTCATGGCAAAACCCCTGGGAATTATTGCCTGGAACAGGAACGCTTACAAGCCAAACAAAACCCACAGCAACCTCATCAGTCACTGGCGGGTTCAGCGTCCACACCCCAGCCCGAAGCGGGCCCATCTAAGACCACATCAGGTGATCGCAGCCGATCCCGATCTTGTTCCATACACCCAGACGACACTCAGAGTCAGGAGATACCTCTTAGCTACAGAGATACTCCGGACGAGGACACCCAGATGGGCCCTACCCAAGGGTAAAAAACTCTTAAAAAGTTCTGTACGCCGCTGTTAGCGCCCCGGTTTACTACTCAGGCTTTATTGCATGTCGATCTCATATCTCCATATGCTGTGTTGGCCACAGTCGCCATTGTACTATCATCCATGCACTCCCTTAATTCGGACTGTGTATTGATTGTTGTCAGTATATACGATACCATAGTATGTACATATTATGGTATTCTAACAAATAACAACGTTGCCTTCACCCGGTGTCCTGTCTGGAGGGGGAGGGTGTAAGGCCAATGCCTTACGAAGTGGTCACTTCAGTGGCCGCTAACATAATCAATACATGGCCGACGTCCAGTTGCAAATCACGCGACTGAATGCCGGCCTGATAAAGAGTGTCTAACTCAATTAGAGAGACACCCTAGAAATGAATCACATGTCTTCTGATTTTTATCAGAAGACGTACCCTCAAAGATAAGTGTAGCAGCGTGATCACTGGTACGAGACTATACGGCCGACGGGCAGCCCCGGCCCGAGGCACACCCGCGCGTGCATATGCACTAAAAGATATGCAATTCGCTCGATCTAAGGAGCAGATTGCCTAAAAAGACACACTCTGAAATGAGTGCTTGTCTTAGAATAAAATTTACTTGTTTCAGAAGAAGGGCACTCTGCGGAGTGGCACCTTTCCGTAAATAGTTACATCTCACAAATGTATATAAAAGCATGCCCTTCCCATAAGGAGGGGCAGACTACTTTTCTACATGACTTTACAATAAACCACTGATTGAGCTGGTTCTATTGTGTGAAGCCCTTGAATAAGCTTTAAGTCTCTTTTCATTTAACTCTATAACATTTCCCATGCACGCCCAACAGCGAGCGCGTTACAGTAACACTGATGGATGTTGGCTCCGGGGCCTCCCAAACAAAAGAACACAGGAGTGTCGTATGGGGATTCCACGACGAGGACAGCCGAGCACTCGAGATGATTCTTTGTGCCCCACCTGCCTTATTTGGCAAATGGGTTAAAGCCGAGAAGTACCAATCACGTGTCCTTGTTTGCTCAAGGTGTCACAAGGTCAGACACAGTGTTGAGCGGTGCACCAAACCCAAAGACCACATCGCATGCGCACGATGCAGAGGCAACCACCCCACAGCTTCCCACTCCATGAACTGCCCTAACACCACTAAACATAAGGGTATGCCCTGCAACTGCCTGGTGACATGCTTCGTATGCACCAAGAAGGGACAATGAGTCAACCTTAACCACTTGGCAGGCACATCCGACTGCCCATTCGACGCTGCTTCCCGACAGGCATCCCTTGCCCTCTCCAGCTCTTCACGTATCAACAACAACAACACCCATGATGACACCATCCACCATGACTGAACAACTGAACACTCCTTCCACCCAACGACACACAATCCATGTCTTTTCTGTCAACGTTGGTCACCGCCAAGTGATTATGACCACACTCCTCGCCCACACCCACTCCGATATTCTTCTCATCCAGGAAGTCCCATGGCAATGACTTGTTGCAGGGCGTAGCAACACAGACCCTAACGGGACTGTCGTTCATGGGCCCATATGCCACCTGGACTGGGTTTCTTTCTTCCCTTCTGCCTGAATTGACGAACACTTACCCAGACCATGCATTGCTTTTTACATATGTAAATCACTCCTCCATTCCTTTGACCTTTCCATCATTCCGTCCTTCCATACATACACATCTTTTGGTATCCACGTTCGCTCCAAATCCTCTGACTTTGAACTCGTTTTACTGAACTTTTACCACCATGTCAGAAACCACCAACCTTTACTTACCCCACTCCACTCCCTCACTGATGACCCACAGGTACCTACCCTCCTTTGTGGGGATTTTAACACCCACAGCTCTCTGTGGTCGCTGCGGGGTCACAGAGCATCACCCTGGGCACCTGAACTCATCACCCTCACCGACTCACTCCACCTCACTTCCCTCCTCCCACCCGACAGCATAACATGGGAAAAACATGGAGTCCCTGCTTCATGCATTGACCTGATGTTCGGCAACGGAGCTTTTCTGGACATACCCAACCTCTTTCCAGCCTGCTCCATTTCATTCCCACGCTCTCACAGCTCAGATCACGCCTCCCTCTCCATCACCATTCCCCTACCCACCCATCACTCCACCTTTGATTCCCAATCACTGCCCTGGCATAACCCTCATTCAGAAGACAGGGAACACTGGCTCAGGGTCTTCACGGTGCTCCTCGACCGATCTCTCCTTAGCGACCCCATGTCTGGTGCTGACCACCTACAGGATGTTTTGATCGACACTAACACAATGGTCTGCCCTAGGCCGCGTACCACAAAGCGAGCCAAGATATTGCAATGGTGGAACGCTGATTGCCAGGTGGCTGTCAAGCGCCTTGCTAATGCTCCCCTTTCTAGACGCAGTTCGCTTACATGTGCCTTGCACTGCTCAATATGGAAAGCCAAATGAGACTACTTTGATGACATGCTCACTCTAGAGGATCATTCTCTCTGGGACATTGCCAAGTGGCAGAAGGGACATTGAGAGGCTTTCCTCCCTCCCCTTACACACCGTGACAGGACCATCACCTCCTCCAACCTTGAGGTTGCCAAGACACTTACCACACAATTCTTTGACAGACACATGATTGAAGCTAGCCCAGTTTGGCACACGGATCACAGAGCAGAATGCCCATGGATTAGTGTTGGGGAAGTTTGGTTTGTGCCTGAAACCACTTAGTGAAATGAAGGTAAAGGACTTATCCAATTGCTTAGCAAATTTAGGGACACTATCTCCAGATATAGGAGACTATAACCCTAAATTTGCTAAGCAATTGAATAAGATCTTTACCTTTATTTCACTAAGTGGTTTCAGGCACAAACCAAACTTCCCCAACACTACCATGGATGGCGATCACTGATTGGGAGATTACCAAGGCTCTGACGGAGTCTTCTGCCCGTTCCGCACCTGGCTTGTTGGGCATCACCTACACCGTGCTGAAATGGGTTCACTCACATGACCTGTTAAGGCTACAGCGGGCCTTGGACTAGAGAGCTCACGAGAACGAGGTCAAGCAGACCTAGCAAGCTATCAGAGGCAGAAGAGTGAGTAGTCACACTCACTCTTTGAACCTCTGAGGCACAAGTGCGATGGGGAATGTAGATCGCTATCAACAATCCACCCAGCACTGGTACACAGGATACAAGTTGGGAGGTTTAATGTGAACGAGTACGGACGATTAAACCTTCCAAGTAGTGTAGCTTGTATACACAAGTGCAGAGGAATGAGGCGTGTAGGAGGACGGCTCAATACCCTTGCAATAGTGTAGCTAAGGACATGCTTGCTTAACGCTCAAGCTTAAGCAGTATACACCTGTGCCTTTAAGCAGATAGACTAGGTAGAGTCTTGAGGGAGTGAAGCTAGACAAGCGACCGAAAGACTCTGTCACACAATTGATGAGAGGAGATGGGATAGAGCGTAGTGCGATCCCTAATCCTCTAAGCAGACGGTGTGAAGAAGCTGCAAGTTGAGAATTAAGTCGAGCTTAGGGCTCAACTTCGTACCAATGTCTTCTTAAATACAGGAGGGATCATAATACGACAAGTACCAATCCTAGGGTCTGGAACAACGCTGGGACACTGCCCACAAGTACAGTATATGACAGGGACGAGTCAGGGCAAGTCATAGCCACAGTAAATAGTACATGGATCCTCAGGCGATCCAGAGGGAACCTCATGGAAACATACCAGTCTGTACAGTAGCTCGAACGGGTCAGAACACGTATAGTAAAATTTTCACTTAGGCTGTCCTTCTGAACGTACCACAAGCCTGTCCGTGACATGACCCAAGCATACTTACCCTTTTGTTCAACTCCTGCATGACACATAGCACCTATCCCTGGAATCAAGCCAAGGTCATCCCTGTCCCCAAGCTGGGTAAGGCTGACTACTCCCTCCCTAAAGCCTACTGACCTGTGTTGCTCTTGGAGTGCATGGGTAAGGTGCTAGAGAAAGTTATAGCCAGATGCCTTTCCACTAACACCAAGAGGCTCCAGCTACTGGGCCCCTTCCAATTTGCACAACCCAAACACTCTTGTGTAGACACCGCAGTCTCACTTTGCCACAGGATCAAGGAAGCCTGGAAGGATGGTCGCATCTCCTGCATCATCCTGTTCAACATCTTGGGCTTCTTCGATTCCATGTGCTCCACGATGATGGTTGCCACCCTACACCACTTAGGTGTCGACCCAGTCACATGAGGATGGATTAGTGATCTCATGGCCCAGAGAGAGGTCCGGCTAGTGGTAAACGGTGACGTATTCCCCGCCTTCCACCCTCCCAAGGGTTGCCCGTCTCCCCCATTCTCTCTTGCCTCTACACTGCACCACTCCTTGAGCTTGCTCGGAGCTGGGAACACACTGATCTCTCCATGTACATAGACGACGGTGCCATATTCTGCACCAGCCCCACGTATGCAAGCGCAAGCGCCTTGGCCCTCACTGGCTTCTCTAAGGCGCTGTGCTGGCTCGAGAGCTTTGGGCTGAGCACAGACCACGACAAAACAGAGGTAATATTTTTTGACCCCAAATGGCCATCACCCCACCATGGAGTAAAACCCACAGTACTAATCGCACACCAGTCAAACTCTGTCCAGACCACGAGCCCCCTCAGGCTGAGCATCAAGGAGACAGTCCGGTACCTCGGGGTTTTCTTTACCTCGAAGCTGGACTGGCGACCCCATGTGTCCATCATGGCCATGAGGGTCCGGAGTGTCACTAAGAGCTTGTCGGTCCTGGGCTCCTCGGTGTGCGGGCTTGAACTCACTCACTGGTGTCGTCTCTTCCACAGTATCATCATCCCCACTCTCTGCTACGGCTCTCCTGTCTGGTTCAGTAATGTACAACAGGCGGGACTCGTCAACACCTTGCAGGTGGCCCAAAACGAGGTGTGTAGGAAGCTGGTGGGTGTCTTCCGGACGACCCCAGCCAACCTCACGGAATCTCTACTGAGCATCCCACCTATCAAGGCATATCTTCTGAAGCTGGGCCTCCAGGCCCGGGAGCGCAGACTTACCCTTCCGGACTTCACATACATACGTAACCCTACCCTATGCTCTTTACACAGATGCAATCGCTCACACACACACCCTCTTTATCCCCTCTCCGGACCATCCCATCCTCCACCTTGGGTATACTCCCCTCCACCGCACAAGGCCTGCCTGGCCTGGTCCCTACCTAACGTTACGTTCTTTACCAAAAACACCCCCACTAAAGTCGCCCTCTCAACCCTTAAATCTCCCATCCTTCCTAAGCTACTCATATGTAGGCATCCGCACAGGTAACCCGCGGGTACCCAGGACTCAACCCGTACCCATACCCGCAGGTACCCTTACCCGCAAACCCGCGGGTCAACCATTGCGGGTCATGCGGGTACGGGTATCACTCAAGGGTCTTCAAAAGAAAAGTGATATTCTGTCACATTGATGCAACACAGTATGGTATTTACATGTACTACAAGTAATGCCCTGCTCATTGTCCCCTGTTGTCGTGCTGTTCATGCCTGGTTGTCGCGTGTTCGTTGTGTGTCGTCATGCCCGGTCGTCGCGCTGTTATACACACTGTCGCCCCACTATGTTCGCCGTTCGTTAGTGTGTCGTTGCGCCTGGTTGTCGCCCCGCTATGTGCCCCGTTGTCGCGCGTTCATTGTGCATCATCGTGCCCGGTTGTCGCCTCGTTTGTGTCCCATTATCGCACCGTTATGTGCCCCATTCTCGTGCCATCCGTTTGCATGTTCTCGCGCAATTTGTTTGCGTGTTCTCGCGCCGTCCATTTGCATGTTCTTGTGCCGTCCGTTTGTGTGTTCTCGCGCTTTTCATTGTGCCCGGTTGTCGCGCCGTTTTGTGTGTCGTTACACCGTATGTTGCGCCCGGTTGTCATGCCATCTGTTACGCGTCGTCGCACCGTTCACTGAGTCCTGTTGTCGCGTGTCAGGTCCAAGGTATGTTGCGTGCCATGATGTAATTGTTCTGAGGGGGAGGGGCGAGTAAGTAAACGAACTGAATACAAATATAGGTAAATAACGCATCAACGTGTCAACAACACTCAAGGAAAAACAAGACGCGGCGGCTACAAATAAGGCCAAATGGTCCGTGCGCACGCCTGGGGGTATATAAACCCCCCCTGTCGGGCCCTATTGAAAGTCTGAGCTGTGCTCGCCCAGTTCGTTTTTCGTCTATCATAGTTTTGACTGTATTGTAATTAGGATGTACCTAACTTAATATAATATCTTTTGTTTTTCTTTTTAACAGTGCGGGTAGACTTACAGGTCTACGGGTTACCAAAACATGACCCGTACCCATACCCGAAGGTACCCCTACCCGTGACCCGTCCAGGTACGTGAAACCCATGCATTTCCCTACTCATATGAAGCATTCCTCACCCCTTATACAAAAATCCAGTCGGTCTCTACGCAATCGTCTTAAAAAACACAGTCACTATCACCAACTATACCACCAGCCCGTCCATCTGACACTGTCTCCTTCTTGCCCTAATTCAGGGCATCTGCCGACTTGATACAGACATTCCCTCTATATCTATACTATACTCAGACTCATTTCTTCTGTCTTTTAGCACAGACTTGACGGACCCCGCTTTATGAACCTTATCCCTAGCTTTACGTAATGCCCTTGATGACTCACCCATACAGTTCTCATGTCGGTGGTACTCACCGTCTTGGTCTTGGTCTCACAAGCGCTGGCACATGGACCCACTACACCTCTACTTGTCGCATAGGCTTCTCTCACCTACCCCCACGCCACCTACACCCAAGGAGGTCCACCTCACCACTTGGGCAGCCTTACGGCCGGCCTTAGAGGAGGACAACCCACAATGCCTTTACCCCGTCTTTTCCGACCCACCCTCCGTTGACTTCCATCCTTGGGTCGAGGGCATTCTTCATGCCAAATGACAACACACACAATCGACATGCTTCCAACTCATCACAGGCCATGCCTTTCACACCACCTACTCCCTTTGCTTTCAGCCTGGCACAGATGATGTGAACGAGTGCCCAGATGGTGACGCCCTCTGGACTCCAGAACATTATTTCGATGAGTGCAACCTCCACTGGCACACGAAAGCCATGCACATACCCACATTTACCTTCCACTCATTCTTCATGTTGCCACATGGAGGAGAAAAACTGTGCTGGTACCTTCATCGTACAAAGGTCTTCTCCAAGCCCCTTAGTGCAAGACCACACCTTGACCCGAGACCACCGTGAGTGAGACATAGTTCCCTTTTGTCCCAATGAAGATCTACCCTAGCTACCATGTATACCACGTGCCTCTACCTACATCACATGACACACACTGGAAAACATAACCCAATGTCCTACAATGCATAATGTTCTATTTACCTTCTGCAATCATATTGCTCTTTCGCAAAAAAA
>QFEY01002709.1:0-20579 GCA_003316435.1 Russula virescens | reverse complement strand
AAAAAAAAAAAAAAATTACAGTAATAACACTATGGTAAGCTTAGTTAGACTCAGCCCAGTTGCCTGGTATTACACCAAATCAGCACTGGATCCCAACACAGGGAATCTTACATAAAGATATCGAGCTCGCAACTGTGAGTTAACATTCCATTAAGGCAGTAGGCAAGGCAAATGGCAATAGGTACTACTGGTTCCAGATTGTACACCAACTCAAAGTCAGCATATCAAACATCAAACAGTAATCAGTCCAGACAAATCACATATGACTAATTTGATACATATCACACTAAGCCATGAAAGGATCCAAGAAGTGCTATATGGGGTTCTGTACTCTGAAATGCATGGTAATAGGCTCAAAAAAATAAACAGAACAGAATAAAACAAAACAAAAACAAAACAATTGTGCAAGCTCACTATGACTCTCTGAGAATGCCCGATACAGTGGAGTCATCCCGCCCTCCCAGGCACCATGCTTGACCAGGAATCGCACAAGCTTGCTGTGACCCCCTTCAGACGCCCGATCCAGCGGAGTCGACCCATCCTTGTTGCGGGCTGCTGGGTCGGCACCATGTTCCACCAGGAACCGTGCAAGCTTGATGTGACCCCCTTCAGATGCCCGATGCAGCGGAGTCCACCCACCCTTGTCACAGGCTGTTGGGTCAGCACCATGCTCAACCAAAAACCGTGCAAGCTTGATATGACCCTCTTTGGACGCACGATGCAGCGGAGTCCATCCATCTTTGTCTCGGGCTGTGGCATCGGCGCCGTGCTCAATCAGGAACCGTGCGGGCTCAATATAAGACTCTGTAAATAGGAGCTCTGGGTAGTCAGAAGGGTGCCATGAAGATACCCGGTGCAGTGGAGTCCACCCATCATTGTCCCGGGCTGCCACGTCGGCGCCGTGTTCGACCAGAAACCGTGCGAGCTCAATGTAAGTCCCTACAACCGGGAGATGTACGAGAGAGATGGGATGACGTGAGGACACCACATGCAGCGGAGTCCCCCCATCCTTGTCCCGGGCTGTCACATCGGCACCATGCTTGACCAGGAATCGCGCAAGCTCAATGTGACGCCGTTCAGATGCCTGATGCAGCGGAGTTCGCTCATCGTGGTCCAGGGCTGTCGCATCAGCGCCGAGCTCGACCAGGAAACGCGCGAGTTCAATGTGACCTTCTGATGATGCTCGATGCAGCGGGGTCCACCCATCCTCGTTCCGAGCTGTTGCATCGGCGTTCTGCTGAATCAGAAATCGTGCGACCTCAAGGCGACCATTATTAGCCGCCCAATCTAGTGGAGTCCACCCGTTCGTGCTCCGGGCTGTCGCGTCGGCACCGTGCTCAACCAGGAACCTGGCGACCTCGACGTGACCTCCCTTGGATGCCTGGTGCAGTGGAGTCAACCCACGCGTGCTCTTGGCTGTCGCACCGGCGCCGCGCTGGACCAGGGACCGCGCAAGCTCGATGTGACCGCCTTCGGACGCCTGATGGAGCGAGGTCCACCCGTCCTTGTCCCAGACTGTCACGTCGGCGCCGTGTTCGACCAAGAATAGGGCGAGCTCGATGTGGCCCCCTCGCGACGCCCAATGTAGCGGAGTCCGCCCATCCTTGTCCCGGGCTGTCGCATCCGCGCCGTGATCGACCAGGAACCGTGCAAACTCAATATGACCCCCTGAGGATGCCCAATGCAGTGGAGTCCGCCCATACTTATCCCGGGCTGTCGCATCCGCGCCGTGCTCAACCAGGAACCGTGGGAGTTCGACGTGACCCTTTGAGGATGCCCAATATAGCGGAGTCCGCCCATACTTATCCTGGGATGTCACATCCGCGCCATGCTCGACCAGGAACCGTGCAAGTTCGATGTGACCCTCTGGGGATGCCCAATGTAGCGGAGTCCGCCCATATCTATCCCGGGCTGTCGCATTGGCGCCATTCTCGACCAAGAACATGGCAACCTCAAAGTGACCTGCTTTGGACGCCCGATGCAGCGGAGTCGACCCATCCTCATTCCGGGCTGTCGCGTCGGCACCATGCTCGACAAGGAGCCGTGCGACGTCGATGTGACCCCTTGAGGACGCCCAGTGGAGCGGAGTCCACCCGTTCTTGTCCTGGACTGTCGCGTCGGCGCCATGCTCTATCAGGAACCGTGCGAGCTCAACGTGGCCCCCTTCGGATGCCCGATGTAGCGGTGTCCACCCATCCTTGTCCTCGGCTGTCGCGTCGGCGCTGTGATCAACCAGGAAACGTGCAACCTCGATATGGCCCCCGGAGGATGCATGATGCAGCGGTGTCCATCCACGCTCGTTCCAGGCTGTCGCGTCGGCGCCATGCTCGACCAGGAACCGTGCGAGCTCAATGTAGCCCCCATCTGATGCCCGATGCAGCGGTGTCCACCCATCCTTGTCCTGGGCCGTTGCGTCGGCGCTGTGATCGACCAAGAAACGTGCAACCTCGATATGGCCCCCGGAGGATGCATGATGCAGCGGAGTCCAGCCACGCTCGTCCCAGTCTGTAGCGTCGGCGCCATGCTCGACCAGGAACCGCGCTAGCTCGATGTGACCCTCTTCCGATGCCCGATGCAGTGGGGTACACCCATCCTCGTTCCGGGCTGTCGTATCGGTACCGTGCTCGACCAGGAACCTCGCGAGTTCGATGTGACCCCTTGAGGATGCCCGATGCAGTGGAGTCAACCCATCTTCGTCCCGGGCTGTCGTGTCGGCGCCGTGCTCGACTAGCAACTTTGCAACTTCTACATGTCCTTCCTGTGACGCAAGATGCAAAGGCGTTGCCTCGTCATTGAGACTCCGAGAATCCATATCCTTCGATCGTTCAGCGATGAAGACCTTGACAATGTCAAGTAGACCGCAACAAGCGGCGTAGTGTAATGGGGTTCCATGGGGTGGCAGAGGCCGTTTTGCTCGCCTCCAGGAATGGTGCGAGTTTGTTGGGTCATAGATCCAGAGCCAATCCGCCAGATGTGGTCTCTTCGTGTCAAAGAGTCGTTCCATCCCTTCGACCATGCTCGGCGACACCCCCTCGAAACGGGCATGCTCAAACCAGTATGTGGCAGCATAATGAGCGAGTGGGAATTTGTCCAGATTGTCTCTAGTAATACTTCCACCAAGGTGCAGTAGAATGCTCAGACATGCTTGGGCGACGAGAGTATGGGCGGGTGTCATTGAAATATGGTAACGGTGAGATAGAGTGTCGCACTTTTCGGCAAAGCGGGAAGATGTCAGAAATTCTTCCACTGAGAAATGAGAATATTGTATGACTTGGTAATGATCGACGTTGACGACGGCAAGTAATGTGGAGCACGTAGACAACACCGCTTCTAACGGATCTTCGACACGCCAATCTTCACGATATTCCGGAATCGGCCTTGCCTCGAAATTAAATGCGACGAATTCCGCCAATTCTTCGACTCGGAGTGGACGGGAAACCACCGCGACGCATAGGAGGAGCCGTCGAGTAAATTCCCAGTTTTCATCATTGATCTCCTGCAACGTGCGCTCATATGTCCCATCGAGCGTCGGTGGTAATTCATTAAGGGCATGCTGGATACGCCCTGGGAAGCATTTGCCGAGGTATTCCAGCTGGCAGTACGCCCACCGGAACCTATCAGAGTACGCGTGAGAGTCGTGAAGAAATGAGCTATTAATGCCTTACATGCCATCCGCACGTTCCGTCAACACATCAGTTACAAGCTGCTTATGTTCCTGTGTCCATCTTCGCATGTTCCTGTTAGTGTTGACAACCGATTTGATATAGTTCTCAATGTCCTCCTGTTGTCCACGCTCGTCGTGTAAGGAAACAGACCGAAATGAAAGGGGCTCGAGGATAACCTTGATGTCGGCCTCGAGTCGGCTAGTGACGCATATGCGAAGGTCTGGGTGTTGTGCATCGATAAGGTCGGCCAAAAGCGATAGGACCTTCTCACGGGGGGAAGCCAGTGTGGATGTGTTTGGACATTCATCCAAGGCGTCCACAAAAAGGAAAATCGGTGGTTGGCTTGGAACTTCCAGTATGTCCCTCAAACAACGGATAAGTCGGTCATTGCCGGGGTTTTCATAACCATTTTTGTGCTCCTCGTATAAATTGGAAAGAATGGCACAATAGGCACTGGATTGATAACAAAGTTGGATTATCACCGATGAGAGCAGCCTAGATATTCCCTTCTTTTGATCCTCCCGAAAGTCAAAGTAAAACATGGCGAGCGACGCCAGCCCAGATTTCCGCATATTTTCGATATCCTCGATGATGGTAGAACTGACCGATATCGTAAGCTCTAAGAACCAGAAGGTCGATAGCTTTCCGTACCAAAGGACACTCTTCCCCGACCCCGCTACGAAAGGGAGGGCCATCAGTGTCTGCGAAAGAGCAACAGCTGGACAATAAACTGACGTTTCCCGTGGATCCACAGAAGAGAACTTGAACTAGACGCTTTCCACTCCGAGAGTTTAGTGCTGTTAATGAACCACAACCCAGTCTCGCTGTGTCGTGATTCGAGGGCAGTGTTGTAATTCTTCTTCGCATCAGGTGGAGAGAGCCATTTTCGAATATCGTTCAGCAACTGATCGCCTACCAGGCAATCTCAGTACTTCAGGTAGTAATACCAGTGTTAGGAGGTAACTCACGATTCGACTGATCCATATCGCTCGCCATTTTGTGTACGATTTCTAAGGCTCGGTCATACGCGGAATTGACTCATCGCCAACAAAACTTACCGAGCACTTTCCGGACATTGTCGATTGATAGTTCGCGATCTAGGGAAATGCATATTCAATAGATGGGAGATTATAAGCCGAGTGGTTTTGTTCACCGTCCATGGCTACGCTCACATTTTGAATGAGACCGTATACTACCTCAAGAGTCTGAGCGGCGGTGGCCCGAACCTCGTCTTGCGTCAGTCGGTTCAGTCTCTGTAGGGCCGCTTCGACGCCCTTCTCTCTGAGAGGTTTCTTTACGAATTTGACTGCGTCGTGCTTAGAAATGTATTATATCAGCCAGAACGCACTTACTTGGTTTTCGCTCCTTGAACTGTTCAGTCACTAAAGCGAGTATGGAGAGTAGCTCTACCATGATCTTGATGACTATCTCGACCATTGGGTTTGTGAGAGGGATCCGCGTATATATATCAAGACGGTTGACAAATTGTTCGGTGGACTCGAGCAAGTCCACGAGTGCCTGAAAATCGGACACAACACCCTTGGCCGTCTGCTTCACTTGGACGTCAAGGATGTCTACATGTGAACTAGAGAATGGTACATACATCAAGAAGGATAGAGAAACCAGACTGTATTACTTTCGCAGGATGTAAGGACTGGTCAGTGGCAGTGGTCACAAACAGTCAGAGATGCAAAATTCGGCATTGGCGTTCTGACTTACCAAGTCAACAGCGAGGGCTGCGGCAGCAGAAAGTGGGACTAGAATTGATAATGTCTTCTTGATAGACTTCATAATTCTATTACTCGCTTGGCGATCACTGATGGCTTGTGCTTGGCCCTGCAGGAGGGTATTGATGTCATCGACTGACGGGCAACTCTGGATCTGCACGGCGAGTGGATGATCAACTAATTTGACGCGCGCTCTTTTTTCGTAAGCCCGCAAAGCAGACTCGAGAAGCTCTTGAAAAGGAGCAGATCCTAACTGTGGGGCCATCTTGCAAGTAGGGAAGCGGTGAGGATTTCGGAGGGCGATCGGGGAGGTGGCTGAAGCAAACTGGGTCGACAATGGACACGCGCGGAGGGGCAATCAACGGCGTGCAAGTAAGCACGGCAGCTAAAGTGAAACGTTGTTGTTGGGATTACGTAATAACGCCCGTTATCGTTCGACGTTCGGGGAGTGTTCGGGACTCGGACATGGACCGTGCCGAGAGTGCAAAAGGACCCACGGAAAATCGGGTACAAGGCCATGCATGATAAAAAGACAATGCGGCTCCGCAGCGTCCTGTCATTCTCAAGGTTGATTCCTTACTCCTACTATCGCTTGTGATAAGTACGTCCGATATCACTCCTCACAGTACTGTACTGCTAACCACACCTCATTCTTGTTGGTACTTCTTTTCCTTCGTCTTTACGGTCTTCCTTATACCGTGGATCATGTTGAGCTATTTCCCACCGATTGCTAGTATATTATACGTAAGGCCGTTCGGACTCTATTTGGGTTGGCGGTAACGAACATGGACTGATGTGCAGAACAGTTGAAGGCGGTGCAAGATGCCGTGACACAGCATCATACAACACCGCATGTGGTGTTTACATCACCTCAGGCTTCGAGGCCAGACGATCAAGGGCAACGCCACCCCGCAGTATCCTGTCAGAGCCGGTTCTCTACTTTCCTCAACGATATCGCTTCCAACAAGTATGTCGAATATCACTTCATCAGCTCTGTTCAAGTTACGAAAGGACCTAACTTGTCACTCATTAGTCGCCCTTTCTCAATTCTCCCTGCTCAAAATTCGAGCACTAAGTCCCACTAGGCCCTCAGTGACTCGGATAACGCATCGCCAATGCTGACTTTCGGTAATTTAAATGCGGGAAATCATGTTGTACGTCGACGAAAGTTGTTGTGGGCCGAAGCAACTCAAGGTCCGTGATTCTTCGCTGGTTCCTCCTGGCTCATTACTGACCTCAGTGACTTGGGCCCTTGGGCAATACAGGCTCGAATCGGCCATACCCACGGGTGACCATCAGCGTAATCCCCGACAATGTCCTTCTAGAAATATTCGTCTATGTGGCACGACCGCAAGAGACGTCTCTTTGGAGTCCCAACGAGTTACAATCTTATGAGGGTAGATGGCATCCGCTAGTGCATGTGTGCAAACGATGGCGATGTATCGTATTTGCTTCACCGCATCGCCTAGATCTCCGAATTCTTTGCACAAACAGAAGACCAGTAAAGGAGTTGCTCGACATCTGGCCACCATTTCCCATTTACGTGTTTGCCTTTCATCACGATAGGACGTCACCACTGCCGGGTGTCACTAATCTCGTGACCGCGCTCAAGGAACACAATCGTGTATTTGGAATCTACATCGACGATGTTCCAAATTCGCTATTGAAAGGTTCTGCGGCAAAGGAACCCTTTCCGGCGCTGACAGAACTGATTCTCTCGTCAAACGATGAATGGGCACCCGAGCTTCCCGATTCATTTTTGGGCGGATCTGCTCCAAGTTTGCGAATATTTTCCTTACAAGGCATTCCATTTCCGAGATTAGGGAAGCTGCTTTTGTCCACCATCGACCTCGTCCGCCTTTCCCTTCTCAATATCCCCCAATCCGGATACATTCCCCCCGAGGCAATGGTTGCCAGCCTGTCCGAGTTGAAGAAGCTCGAGGTACTTGCCCTTCGATTCCGATCCCCCCGATCTCGGGCTGACAGAGAAAACCGAAAACCGCCTCCGGTAACTCGCGTTGTTCTCCACGCTCTCACCGAGTTTTCCTTCCAATGCGATAGCGAGTACATCGAGGGCACCGTGGCCAGAATTGATGCCCCTTCACTGGACAACATGGATATCAAGTTTTTCACTCAACTTGTATTCGATGCTCCACAGCTTCGCCACTTCATCAGCCGCACAGGAATATGCAAGGCACCCAGTCGTGCATCCATAAATTTTTCTGACGACTTTGTTGCCGTCAGCCTATCTGATGGGCTACGGTTGAGCATGTCATGCAAACCGTCGGATTGGCAACTTTCCTCAATTGTCCAGCTCTATACTAAAGCCTTGTATCCCCTCCCTACGTTGGAACGCCTCACGATCTTCGACTATAAAACATATTGGCAAGACGACATGGAAAACATCCAATGGCTGGAACTTCTTCACCCATTCACTTCTGTGAAGCATCTCATTCTATCTGAGACTTTGTTTCCGCGTGTCGCACCCGCCCTGGATGAACTCGCCGGAGAAAGTGTAGCAGAAGTGTTACCCTCGTTGCAATATATCATCTTACGAGCCCCCCATCCATCGGAACTTGACAAGAATGCGATTGGAAGGTTCATTGCCATGCGACAGCTCTTGGGTTGTCCTGTAACTCTCCAGCACCTGGCCAGTGAAGACCTAGACTAATACGAGTGCGTCAGCTGGGCGACCTGGGTTCAAGTTGGTGATTGATAAGTGCTCTCTGTCGCTCAATTTATGTTTTATATTATTTACTTATCGCGGACTATTCAGCCTATTCTCCCCTATACCTTCAAGTTTTTGTTTTATCCTTGAAAGGCCAGCTACTCTACTTATCGTCTGTAATCACCATAAAGCCGATCTCGTTGTATTGTAAGGATGGGTCGCGCGCTAGACTCGGAAACGGCCAAATCTCGTCAACGGCCCGGGTGCGCGTGCAACCGACGTACTGCCTTGCGCAGTCGGCACAGTGCTCGCTCCCGACTCTGCCCCTCGCGCTTACTGTCTTGCTTCAGAGTACTATAGACTTCCTTCCTTCCTTCATTCCTCGTTTAGTCACGACGTCGGGCGGACTGCCGCCGATGTCACAGCCTCGCGCCTTTCCTTTTCAGCCTGTTTTTCTTGTTCCCGTTTCTCTCTATCCCCTTTAGACCTAGTAGTACAGTTTAGATTGTAAATAGTTGCTGCCTCGCGAATACAAAAGGGCGTCGCACCCTCGACGAACATGAGGTGGAGTATTCGTCGCATTTTCCCTTATTTTTGCCTGATCTTATTACACGGCCGCACACGGCCTTTGGTCCGCGCGCCTCTCTTATTATTACCTTTTTCCTTCCTTTCGAACTCACTGCGTGGTCCTGGCTTGGGGTCCATCGCTACGGTATGATATCTTGACCCAAGGACCTAGGAGGCGTCGAGGGCTTGTCGGGCTGAGTTCGGGTGCGCACGTGAGACGTGAGCGGTGAGGTTGACGTGAACCCCGTCTGACTGTTTTTGAAGGATCCACAGTACTGTTAACCCCTCCTTTTTCTCGTCGGTATTTTTTTCCCTTCATGTTTATGGTCCTGTAATATCGTGGACCTTGTCTATGTATAACACACACCCCTGTTTCACCCCGGGCATCATTTCTTACTTGACTGAAGCTTGTCAACACAGGCATCCCACGTCGCGGTTTAATAAAATAAATATCCTGAGTCCCAGACTCACGGTCATTTGGGCATGGACTTAAACACCGCGAATGGATCAACCCACATCAACAGGGAAACCGCCCAAGAGTCAGGCTCGCTTCTAAATCGTAGGCCTGGGCGGGTGACTGCCATTGCTATCCCAGAGATGCTTAGTACATTACGGGAAAACTGTTCTTCTTGCGAATTTTTAAGTGTTAGGCTTCAACGTTTCAAATTGCAACGTCCAGGTTTGCGTCATCATCGCAGCTCGCTTTACGATCTCTATTCGGATAAACGTTCGGAATCCGCCGTGCCGCATAGTATCCAGCTCTCACATCAGCAACAGGTCCAAATGCTTTTTTGTGCTTTTTTGTACTTTTTTGCCTTTTTTATAAAAAAGCCCAAAAAGGAATATCATTTACTTGTCAGACCCAATTCTGAGCTGCTCTTAAAAGTACATCTACTTTTGCAAGCAAATTCACTCCAAAAAGTACAAAGGGGACTATGAAATGGAACATCTAGTTCAGACAAGTATTCACTGTAGTACCTGAGGTAGATTTTGCTAAAACAAGTAGTGATTTTCCTTGTGACAAGGAGCTCACTACTTTCTGAATTTGTGCTTGTTTTCTTTAAAAAGGCAAATAAGTACAAAAAAGCATATGGACGGGTTGCTGATGCAGTCGAGGCCGTTGACGTACTACGCTCTTTTTCACCCAGTAGTGCCCAACTTAGCATTGTAACCAAGATTGTAACGATAGTGGTCATAACCTCTTTGAAAGTTTGAAACCGGCAACATAAAACCCAATTTCCCAACTGATCTGTCCCACGCGATGGCGGCGATGCACAACACACCAGGCCTTGACAGTAACGACAAACTTGAAGTAAAGAAATCACTCGCTCGTATTGCATAAGTTCTTTGATACCTTCGTGTCGTTAGAAATTGACACGAGATCTTTGTGGCTGCGTACAGGATATAGTATTTGTTACTGCGTTTTTCAGCTGACTTGTCGCGGAAAAATTTGTAAGAAACTTCACGGGATCCCGAAATCCAAACATTGTATTTTTCCCTTCGGTCCATCATAGCCATAATAAATCCCTGCATTACAGTGAGTTGATTGGTGTAGTCTTTTTGTTGAATTCTGGCGCTTCATTGAAGAGATAAATGTGTGTGAATATGATTTTTTTTTACAACATTTCCCGCGTCACCTGAAAACGGCAGTAAAAGCCTCGTGATACGGTCCATCGTGCCGTGCCGTACCAGAGCTCCGAATCTCGAATCTCCCGCCAATGGCCCTCACATTGGGGTTCCGAGGCTGCACCAGGCCGCCGCCGTTTTTCCCCCGCGTGGCGTATGGCCCTTGCCAGCACACATAAAGCTCTAGGCACGCAGGCGGTCAGTGCCTTCCACAGCCCAATCAGCGACCCCATCTTCTCGTCTTCGTCTTCACGCCCAACGAGGCGCCACCTGCCCAAATGCGTCAGTACCCCCCCCTATTTCACGTAGCTCAGTTCGGGCTCAGCCCAGGCTCCTGGACTCACGTTTGAGAACCATTTAATTAGGTCTTATCATTCGTGACGATCCTGCGACTGTTGGTGAGTACATCGGAGAGTACATCGCAAAACGGTGCGGGTTTGGTTCTGGTGAACGTAGCATGCCGTAACGACCGCTTATCACGAGGAAATGAACAGGATAAATGACTTCCAGCCGACGCCAGAGAGGCCCTTCGTACTTGGTTTACCCACGGGCTCCTCACCAATTCCGACATATAAATACCTCATTCGTCTAGTCAAGGAGAGGAAACTTTCGTGCGTGTGGCTCCTCAACTAGTTACCAATATGACCGGAAAACTGACTTGCGGGGCGTGCATAGATTTAGAAATGTAGTGACATTCAACATGGACGAGTATGTGGGGCTACCAGAGGATCACCCGGAGTCATACCATACATTCATGTTCCGAGAACTATTCTCTCACGGTACGGACCCCAGCACTGCATTTCCTGCGAATGTGGTGGGGAACTGACGACATGCCATGACGCCCAGTGGATATCGACCCTGAAAACGTCAACATTCTCGATGGGAACGCGCCAGACCTGGCTGACGAATGCAAGAAGTATGAGGAGAAAATCCAAGCTATGGGCGGCATCGAGCTCTTCCTCGGGGGCATCGGCGAAGACGGTCACATCGCATTCAACGAACCTGGCTCATCGCTTTCGTCGCGCACGCGCATAAAGACGCTCGCTTATGACACGATCCTCGCAAACGCGCGCTTCTTTGGCAACGACATAGCTGCCGTACCACGCATGGCACTTACTGTGGGCGTAAAGACGGTACTTGATGCGCGCGAGGTCATCGTGGTCGTAACCGGACAGCGCAAGGCGCTGGCGCTGAGCATGGCGATCGAACATGGGGTGAACCATTTGTGGACGCTGTCGGCGTTGCAGACGCACCCTTGGGCTCTGATTGTCGTGGACGAGGATGCGACGGCTGGTACGGGGACCTGTGCGCGGATCGCGGCGTGCTAATGATCGTTTTACAGAGCTGCACGTCAAAACAGTCAAATACTTCAAATCGATTGAACGCGTCCAAGACGAGGTCGAAGCTACCCGGGCTAAACAAGCGGAGAAAGAAGGGAAGTGAGGTGTTGTAGAGCCTTGGTCGAAAGTGTACAACATCGCTGGTAACCACGCGCCTTTCAGGTTGGCCGACTCGGAGGGGAAAACGTTGTGTCTGTAGGGATTGGTGGCGAGGAAGGGCGTGTAGAATAATTGTAATGATTTTAACAATTGATCGTTTGGTATCGATACTTGATGTTCCATGGGACGTTCTTGTGGGAACTCCACGACTGCGCTTTGCGTAAAGCTTGCCGCATGTTTGGCGTGAGGCGCACATTGACATGGTATTGGTCGACATAGAGACTGTCCTCGCCACGCCGTCTCTCTCTTCTCCAAGGCCGGGCTTTGGTCGTGTACGTCATCGTTCAAAGAGCGTAGCATCTCGCCCCATAATAGCCAGGATCAAGGTAATCGTCAAAGATCAAAACAACCCGCTAGAAATTGTTCGTGTGGGATTGGACACGCACCAGAAGGACGTACAACGTTACGTCTGCGTGGATAATTTCTCCTTTTTTCGATCCGGCTCGAAAATGAAAAAAGGATGTCCAAAATGTATGCGTGTCAGATCATAAGATGAATTACGTGTTGCTACCAGTGTCAGGGCACTATACACCGCTCTGCCAACTGCTTTTTTCTCGGTTGCTTTATTTGGGCTGGGAATATCTTGGAGTAGGTAGACTGGCTGAGGCGAGTTGGCGAGGGCGGACAAAAGTTGGGGATGATGGACAAAGGAAAGAAACGACGGCAAGACGCATGGCGTCACACGGTCACAAATCGATGGACACGTTGCATGCCCTCGGGCCCTGCCGCTGTGATTCCTTGACGTCAGGCGACCAACCGATAGAACTGGACCCAGGGATGTTTGCGTTACTTGACTGTCCCATTAGTACGACGATGTGGTCTAGGTGGTTTCCCTGGTCAAAGACATGCTGATATTTTTTATTCTATATTTTAATTTTGTCCCAAAGCATTTTACGTCGTCCCATACTGCCCCCTGGGGGTCTGGCTTGCGTGCCGCGACCGCATGGCGTGAACTACTGCTTGATGCTCGGGGCTCCACCGAGGAGTGATGCGTGCGACGTCAAGCTGCCCCGATCTTTCATCATTCATCACTGCGACACCGTGGCCCGGACCCGTTGCTGTGCGGCACCAGCCGTGCCACTTACTCTCGACAAGGAAAAAAATTGCTTGTGATTCTTCTTGTGCATGTTGTGGCCCGTTCGATTCCGCGCTGCACAGCTACTAAGATTAATCCAGTGCTGAAACAAATGGCACCAAGATCTTGTATCGTCCGCCCGCCGCCGTGTGTTCACCAAACAAACAACAGGCAGCGTATCCCAGAATTCCCGATTGCCTTCTGAGCCTTTTCTGAGCCAAAAAAAGGTGGTGGGGGCGCTATCCCGCAGCATGTGACGCGTGATGACTCGCTCACTACCCTACCAGACACAATTGCGGTCTTTGAGTGCCAATCACCCACCTTTTCGTGACTCCGCCTTCTTTTAGCGTACATGAACCGTCTAAAGTGGCAAAATAGAGCCCCCGAGGAAGGGATCTTCGTAGAAGCAGTGCCGGCACCACTACAGTCGTATTGTTCGAAGCTTTCGAGGCATCTAGCCTTCTAAGTTCATTCGAGACCGTTTTTCCTCACATTGGCTTGGATTGACCCGGGTTTTTTTGGCTGAGGCTCGTTTCCGTGGAAAGGGATTATGTCCCGCTGTACGGTGACAGTGAAAGTTCAAAGTTGCGGTCTGCGCGCTCTCATCTTCAGCGAGGTCCCTGACACGGGATGTACGTAAAAAGGCCGCCTCGGTACCTGTCCTGCCCTTTTTTTGACAGGGTCCGCCACTAGCCCACTGCCAGCCTTGCCAGCACTCAGACAGCTGGCCCGCCTCATTTTGTTTTCGCCCCTTTTGACTGTACTCACCGCACGTCCCCCCGCTGTGTGATCGCGGAGCGAAGGGGTACTGCAACACACGGCCTCTCAGTCTGCTTTTCATTGCCCTCTTATCGAATCGGATCGGTGTCAGATCCCGTTTCCGAGTCACTCAGCGTCCAACTGCAACAACGCGTATTCCTGCGTGTTCAAGAAACTGCAATGTGCGACGCTGTGAGGGGGAGGGGTACAGTATCTTCCCGCAGATCTAAACAAGGGCCACGGAGGTTCATTTCTACGAACGCGCAATGGGCGAGTTCCGTGTTGTATCATCGTGTAGTGCAGTAGGCGACATGCAAGATGCAACAGTCAGAAATGCGCAGCTGCGCTTGCCGCATGCTTTTCTAATCATCCCATCCATTTTCAGTATGTCCTGTATCACTCCCGTATCCGACGGTCATTTTCCAATTTTGTGAAAGGCACCTACCTACCACAATACCACAGCAATCCATGGACCCTCGTTCCAAGTCCCGATGCCCTCTCGTGCCCACCGTGTTGGTACCAAGTACAAAAAGCTATCCTGGTGTTCTTAGGGCAGGAAGCAACTCGACAGCTTCACACATTCCCTCAGCCTCCAGTGCCTCTGTCTCCATCTAATTATTAACCCATTCCCAAGCTCTTGCGTATCATGCCAACCATACCGTCGTCCCCATCGTTGCCGTGGACGTCGTCGTCGTCATCGTCACCAGCCGCTACCACCTCCGTTGTAACCGGGACCACGCTGCACGCGTGGGAGCCAGCCCTTTACCTCGTGGTCGTGCTGAGTACGTTATCCCCCACTCGCCCTGCGCCATTATGCGCATGGGTCCCCTCTCCCACAACCCTTATCTCCCTTCTCTTCACTACAAACAGTCATCTTCGCCATCGTCTGTGGCACCATCCTGCTCATCTGGAACGACGACAAGATCAAGCTGAACTGCCTACGTATCAAAATGGAATCGGCAACGCGACACGATTCGGGCTTCCTCTTCCCCTCGGGTATGTCCATTATTATGTCACAGTGTGTCGTCGGTGGGAGTCTTCGTTTTTCTGACCAACCCAACCCATTTTGCATTTCTTGGGCGTTTGTGTTCGCTCGCTGCAACCTATCTTGTTCCCCTTTCAAACCGACAGCATCGACGCTCATCGAAAGAATGTTCAAATACTTCTTCTCGACGCTCGTGCCAGCTTTCCGACACCTCAGACGAGCCACCACCTCGCTGGGCAGTGTCGCGCCACGCCGACCTCAGCCGGCCCTCCCGCTCTACAGACCTCCAGGTTTCCTGGAGCCCGTTCTGGCCACACCGCGCCCTGCGATGCCCCGAGACAACAGCTCGTTCCGCGTCCAGTCCAACCCCTACTCAGGATCCGAGCAGTCCATCTTACCCGTCGCTTCGTCGCCCTCGATTCCTGCCTTTTTCGGACCCGCCTCTCCGCCGTCATAGACGTTTTTATTACGTCGTCCTATCGTCTCGCCCTCCGTTTGTATGTTTTATGTATATCGTCATACCCTTGTCGTGGAAAAAGTCGACTATACTGTACCTTTCTCCGTATGCTCAGTCGTCGCATCCACGGACGATTTCCTCACGCCCTGGATCCGACACCAAGTGCAGGCGCAAAGCTTAGAACCGCAAGTGTGCGGCGCCTGCGCCCAGCACTCGTACTGTTTAGGGATTGAAGCCTTCGCCACATGTCCTAATACGATGGAATTCCATCTCGGACAATGATTGGTTCTCTATACTGTATTGAAAACATTTGGATTGTGCGCCTTGGGTGCCAGTACTCCACTAGGCGCGAGTGATCACCACCATCATCCTCTAAATGTCATCCGGCGATATGAGATCCATCTTTCTGACTATCGGAGATCCCTATTGCTTCGACACGCGAGCAAAGACACAATGAGGCTCACTCTGCCCGTCTTTGTACCCTTATCAAAGGTGGTGCCCATGCCAGGGTCGTTCCCCCTTGATTCCCTCTAGGTTCTTTATAGATGATGCTGCAATTTCAAGTTCTTCGCGGGTGCGGGATTCGGACGGCTGCCTAGCATTTGCAGCTCCACTCCTTTGTGTCGGATTGGGATTCAAAATCTCACAATCGTCTAACCCAATCATAACGATGTTCACAAAGTGCCAGTGCCATGTCTATGTGTTTCATACATGAGTCACATGATAGAGCATTCAGAAATAGGGAAACAATTACCACATAAGTACAGTAAGTTCGCCGCCCCGCGAATACGTGTCAACTCGGAGGCCGCCCATTGATAACCCCTTGATTCTGTACAAGGGTGTGCTGTATTCGGTAGTCCCTGAAGCCAACAATTGAGCCTCCGCGAGACTCCTGGAATGTGCCCATCTTATATCGATCATTACTGTAATTTGGGTGTCCCCGACTTGGGCTACGACTCACCGATTATTGTGCCCATACGACACTGTATGCAGTTTTTTGCACGGGTGGATCATGTAGAAAGTGCCAAAGAGTCAACCAACCGGTGGCCTAGTCAGTCGGGAAGACGTAGTTTTGGGACCATCGACCATCATTCATGGGATCATGCCCATTCTTTGGCATCTGAGAGCTGGACGCTCCGACAGCACCCGCACTGTCTTTTTCGTCGAGATGCATCGCCAGTGGGGTATAATGACCGATCCATTTGCCACCGACCCCTCCTATGCGGTACTGTGGCTGTAGCCGTGTGTCCAACGGAACGCGGCCGGACTGGGAGTGACGCCACAAGCCGTTAAGCACGCATTACGGTCATTTGAGATCGCCACCTACCTCCATTTTCTTCCCAATAAGGCCTTGCCCACCCCACCTGCGGCCCCGTACGACAATCGGGCGTGGAGATGGAGACCCATTGTCAGGAGAAAGTACACATACATGGCCCCACTGCATCATGCACGACAGTTGATCGGGGCCAGGGCGTGTTGCGGTGCTTGAATCACACACGGTCTGTACCGGCAGTGAAGAGTCGGAATAAAAGGGAAAGTCTGAGGCATGATGCAGGCGATATCGAGAAAAAAACGCAGGTGTTGCTGGTGCACGTTCAAATTAATTGAGAGCAAAAATAAACAAAGCACTGGCAGCCCGGCCCCACGGGCCCCCTCGTGGGAATATTGTAAAGGTGAAAAAGTGAAACGAGAACGAGAAAGGAAACCGGAAACCAAAACGTTTCATCGTATCGTGTCATCAAATCATAGGCATCAACGTAACAATGCCAACGCTAAAACGTTAAACTCTCCACGGGGAGAGGGGAAAGGGGAAAGGGTTGGAAATGACACCGGATGAAGCGCCAGGGGGAATAGTCGTAAATGTAGTGATACTCCCACAGCCCATCGTCGTCATATCATCGACCATCGTGTGAACTCCGCAGCGGTATCCACCTATCTACCATGTGTCAGCAACCATGCCTCTTCCTCCATCCGCTCAGCCTTTCTCCATCCGTATCTCCCCTCAATGGACATATGACTGTCTACGACGTCCGGACTTCGGAATGCGCTCGCTCCTGATCTGATACTGACCCAGCTGCATACCGGCACAGCACCGCGTACATCCCTCGTTCTCGCCCAAGTCGACGTCGTATCGGAGTCCGTTGCATCGCCGTATTTGCAACTACTAGTAGCGTGATACTGTCCACGTCTTTATCTCGTATGTAGCATCCTTCTCGCCGCAGTCTTCAGGGGCCAACGACCCAAGGAACTTGGAAGGAGAAAAAAAGACATCTAAGCTCACAAGCTGGGTTGAATTGAACAACCAACCTCATCATTTTGGGTGACACGCTTTAAGAGTCGGATGGACAGCACCCTTATTCATATATTCATACCTTGTACAGAGTCCGATTCCCAAATGACGGTCTATACCCGATCACAATACTCTTCGTGCTGACCGAGCACTGCTGCTGGCGTTGAGACGATCTCTTCGTCGAATGCCCAACGTTGCTATGCAGTATCGACCTGGCTTACCTGGGTCCGCGTTGGGCTTAGCCTGATCCGTGTCATATGCTGATCCTTCCTCAGACAAGTTAATGGTAGCTGGGTTGGATGTTCTCTTGGTCAGAGGCTTACGGCTACAAGGGTGCAATGAATGTACTGGCCTTTGCTTCTCACAAGGCGTCCTAGAGTCTTTAGAGCGACCAAACCGTACATTCCATGGACCAAGTCATAGACTAGGGCTAGGGCTGAGTTACGTAGAAGAGGAACACTCTTTCGCCCACTCCTTTCTCAGCTGCGAAATCGATGAATACACCAACCTTTCACCTGCCATTCCGACGCGCACAAACATACACAACTCAGTATACGTCACTTCCAATGTTGAGTTGTTCCCGTACGTGACGAGCGTGCTCTCCTTACGGTTGAACATCGTCATCGGCGTGACCCACTCTCCCCATTTCGGAATCACGATCATACTCTCTTGGCCTTCTTGACGCACCGCAATCCCACTGTGCTCGAGCACAACCGAAACACCGTCGAGCCCTTCTTGCAAACCCAACCCTCTAAAGTCGATAACTCTGTCGATAACTGCAGTCTGGGAATAGCCGAATTCGAGGAGCTGCTTGTCTTCGTAGTACAAGTACAATACCGGTTGGAACCCGAGCGCATGAGCGGTCTGATAAAGGACTGCGTCGCTCCCCTTCTACGCGCCGTAAATCGACTCGAGCGGATTGGAGTTGCCCACGGCATCAGAGATCGGATAAACGTGCCTCATACCGAACGCGAGCGTACCACCATTTGGCAGGAACTCGGGGTTCTCGAGCAGCGTCTGGAACGTTTCGCGGAATACATTTTTGTTCGCTGCCATTGAAAGGGGAAAGTGCCCCGAGACCGCATCTTTCGAAGAATCGGAGACGACTCATCTGCCATCATCGAAATAAAGATTGTATGTTAACGTCACTCGATCGATGACCTGATATAACCTGTGCAACTTTGTATTCGACGTCGCTGAATACACATTGAGCTTATGTAGCTCAGCAACTACGTATTCCGATGATTGTGTGCCTTCAAGAAGATAGCCACGGATGATCTTCATGAAGTCTGTTTGAGCCGGATGTAGCGGCGAAGCGATACGATCGGAATCCATCTTCCCAGCCTTGTGGTAGGTCTCGTCCATCAGTTCTTTTTCCTTCAGGCCAAAAGATGCGGGATCACAAACCTTGGAGAGTTGTTCCAATTCATCATGCGTAGCGTTCACAAGGTTGATGTGTCTATACGACAACAAAAAAAGCCAGCCATTCAGATGCCCGCAATAGTCCATGACCATCGAACTTGGCCTTGTTGCCATCTTTTGCTGCCTTGTAAAAGCGCGAGAAACACTGTTTTGGAAGTCAGAGCGTTCCGCTTGTGTAGGGTGGCTTGTTGACAATCGATTCCCGAAGGGGCACTAGAAGCTGTTGGGTATGAGTGAGTAGTTCTTGTTTCACCATTCCGTCAGGCCTTGTGGGGAAGGGTGTACCAAGAGGAGTCTATATCATTATCAAGGGTCCGTGTGTACTTCGGGGGGGGGGGACAGTTTGGATGGGTGGGCGACGAAGTAACGTCATAATAAACCTCACGTCTTCCAGCTTCTTGTGAGTGTGGGAGTGGGAACATTGCGAACAGCGATAGATAATGAATAAAAGGTGAAAGAGAACTCAAAAAGATGCTGTCGTATCAAAGTCATAGGCGTCCAAGCGCTCAACAATGCCCAACAGAGCAGTATATACGAGCTCTTTGGTTGCTCAGCGGACTCGAGTGTGGGTGATCGATATAAAACCGGAGATGCAGCCTTACAGTGCCAAGCAAGATGCCAAGTGAGAAGGCGCTAGGCGGCGCACTGAGGGTCTACCGCATTGAGTTAGTTACTGTACGATAGTGCAATAACAAACCTTGCAGTCGTTCTACTTCAAACTCCATTGACACACCGCCACGTACCGCAAGCGCGGTGTGTGTAGGCTTAGGAAGCTATCTGAAGGCCTGATTCGCAGGCCACCGGCGCAGGCATGAGCCGACCGACCTGGGATAGAGATATAAGTGTTGAATGTGAGCGCGGATCTGTAGATCTGCCAAAATTCTTGCCGGACACTAGCTTACAATTTAGGACACTTTAGCTTAGTTCTTGACATTTGTTTCATACCAGTACAGTACCCGAAACTTTAGTTATTCTCTTATATACTGTAGGTAGTCTGTTCCGATGTCCTCAGCTGCCGTGCTTACCCGCACGCTCCTGAGGTGAGTAGTTTACCCCCAAAATGCCATAGCTGCCGTGCTTACCCGCACGCTCCTGAGATTGCTGCAGTGTATATAAACGACAATAAGTCCAGTAAATCTACGATCGGGGTCGGCGTTTTGTGCCATATATGGGCTTATAGGCCATTTCAAGGGCGACTGCGCGGAATGCGCGTTCCGAAATTTCCCGGGGGTTCACACCGGGACCAATCAGCGGTATGACTTATTACGGTAGTTTTCACTGCATTACGGTGTGGCTGTTACATACACAGCCCACACGTTGGGTGGTCAGATTGGCCACGTTGGTCGAAAGGGGAAAGATGACCCTGGGAATGATGTGTGGTATGATTTCTCATGTTTTTTCCGTCCATCCAGGACCCTGATAAAGGTTTGAGCAATCTCGAGCGCGTTCATCCACCTGGCCTTGCTGTGACTTAACACTGTCGTACATCACTTTGTTGCTATGGATGCACAGAAGAGTCTCCCTCGGCTTCCCCGCGACGTCAAGTTCCGAATCCTTGTTATTGGAAGAGCAAATGCGGGAATGACATCGATTTTAATGAGAGTTTGTGACATGACGTCGAGCCGGGAGACCTACGGACGTAGTCGACGGGGAAAGCACAAGAGGGTACGTGACGTCTTTCTTAGTGACCACTCTCGATCTCAAAATCTAGCTAGGTTCATCTCAGGCCTTCAATGGAGGTTAGGCAGGTTCTGTGCTTCCCGCTGATGGCAGTGGCTGAGCGTGACGGTTTTGCCTTTGCAGCCTCCTCGTCGCCCGCGTAACATCGAGGAAGAACTC
>QFEY01002698.1:0-33408 GCA_003316435.1 Russula virescens | reverse complement strand
ACCTCTCGACGCCTGTGCATGCTGTCTCGTCAGGCGAAGACAATATGATACTCGAGACCGCCACAGGGCAGCGCGAAACGTTCGACCACATCATCTTCGCGTGCCACTCGGACGACGCGCTGCGCATCCTCGATGCAGGTGGCGGGGCAACGACCGAGGAGCGAGAGACACTCGGCACGTTCTGCTGGAATAGGAATGAGGTCTGGCTGCATTCCGACGAGAGCGTGGGTTTCCTTTCTCCTTCGAAGGTTGCTCAGAAACAAATGGCAGCTCATTTTCGGCTTGCTAGTTGATGCCCCGCTCGCGCCTCGCGTGGTCTTGCTGGAACTATATCACGCGGACGACCTTAGACGAGCAAGGTGCCAAGAAGGCAAACGACCCACAAGTATCCCTGTAAGTGACGCTGTTAGCGATACCAGCTCCATCCCCGCTCACCTGCGCGGTTTCTAAACAGGACATGTACGTGACGCGTCTGTTCCTTAATCCTACCGTAAATTCCGCCTAACCTAAACCCTCTCTTTCTCGCGACGGCACAGATTGGATGAACGATCTCCAGCGCCTGCCCGCAGAGAAACACGGCCATCTCTTTGCGACGCTCAACCCGCTCTTCCCTCCCTCACCAAAACACCTCCTTGGCCGCTACGCCTACTCGCATCCAGTGCTCTCGGCGGACGGTGTGCGCGCCCAGCGCCGCCTCGCGCAGCTCAATGCCCGCGCAACGGAGAGTGGGCGGCGCCGCGCGTTCGCGGGCGCATGGGCCCGCTATGGTTTCCATGAGGATGGCTTCGCCTCTGGCCTCCGCGTTGCGGCAGCACTGCCCGACGTCGTGCTTCCGTTCGCGATTGCTGATGCCGATGTGGAGCGCGGAGAGCCCCGCGCGGGTGCGATTTCCTACGTGTTTGACGTACTCGAGGCCCTACGAGCGTTAATTGCCCTTCTTGTTGGGAGGGTTCTGCGATTCGTGATCATGGCCGATAATAAGCCTATAGAAAGGAAGGTAGATTAGGAGGGACTGAGTTAAGCGTCTGACTGCTTTTTTCCACTGGTAATTTTTGGGCTTGAAATGGGCCTTGTGAAGTTTCCCCCAAATTCCCTACATGATAAATTATTTCTTGTACGCTTGTAGTCAGCAGTTATTCAAATGGCTAATATATGACTACTTGACCATAGCTGGGTGTATGCGTTACAAAATTCCCGGAGAATATCCTGATTTGCTTCGTATACGACTACCACTTGTTACACTATCATTGTAACACCCTCATGGCTTACCATGAAAGGTGGCAGGTCAGAAATTACTGCAGAGATGCCTCGGAGATATGTTTACTACAGTAAGACGTACATCGAGTCGATACTTCCCCAGTTGCCAGCTGAGTGTCACACATATGCGTGCAGTCTCGCCAGGCAAAGATGATACCAGAAAGGAGCGCGAAACGTTCGACCACATCATATCCGGATGCTACTTGGACAACCCACCGCGCATCCTCGACGTGGGCGGCGGAGCAACATCTGAGGACCAAGAGACTTTCGGCCTCCTCGGCGAGTTCAGCTGGAATAGGGATGACACCTTGCTACATTCCGACGAGAGCCGGAGGATGGATTTCAATTCTTCTTTGAGGAAGAAATGGCAACCAACTTCCAGACTGTCATAGCTGCCAACTAATGCCCCGTCGCGACTCGTGTGGTCCTGCTGGGATAGTATCATGCGAACAATCCTGGATAAGCAGTGCGGGAAAAAGCAAGGGACCCACAACTTACGTCCCGGCTGGTTGCCAACCCACGCACCCGCTCGGCTTTCAAAACAGGACATGTACGTGACGCGTTTACTCCTTGATCCGCCGAATAGAGGCACCTCCTTTTCGGGATGGCACAGACTGGATGAACAATCTTCAGCACCTGCTAGCGGAGCAATATGGCCACCTCTTCGCGACGTTCGATCCGTTCTTCCCTCAGACACCCTCCCTAAAGCATCTCGACGGCTCGCCCACTCACAGTCACTGCGCTCCGCTAATGCCGTGTGCGCCCAGCGCTGCCTCCCACAGCTCAATACTCGCGCTACAGAGCGGGCAGCACTACGAGTTGGCGGGGCGCGTAGGCCGCTATGCGCTCCACGAGGGTGACATCGCCGTTGGCCTCTGCACCAGTGCGGCAGTGCCCGACCTCACGCTTCCGTTCGTGACTTGTTGATGTCAACTTGGAGCGCGGGGTGTACCATGGTGGTACGATAGCACACGTGTTTGACACGATTGACGCCCAACGGCGGATTGTTCTTCGAGTCGGAAGAGTTCTGCGAGTGGTGATTACGGCCATTAATAACTTGGAGCCCTGTATATATGCATGGTGGGCGGTATAAATGCAGTTGTTATTCTTTTTTCAAAAAAAAAGAGGGGGCCTCAAAGGTGAACTTGAAGAGGGTAGATTAGCGGTGAGTGGGAGTTGGTTGACTGGTTAACTGTTCTCTTCTTCTCTGGTAATTTTTTAGACTTGAGACCAACCTTGTAGAGTTTCTCGTGGATTTTCTAGATAATTTTTGCTTAAACGCTTGTGCGCAGCAGTGAATACTGTAGAATCAATTTGAGAGGCCAGATGACAGCCGACGCGACGCAATTCAACATTCAACGGCGCTATATACAAAACGCGCTTCCGCTCACTCGTTGACGTGACCGGTGACCGATCGAAATCTGATGACTAAGCCAAAGCATCGGCCTGCGCCTCTCCAAATTGAATGCAGTACAGTAACCCTACACCCTGCAGCAATATTAATATTTCGGGACACGATTTACGCCCTGAGGCTGTGTCCTCTTATTGACCCTTCCCTTCCGTCCGTCTTCTTCCTCGACGTGGGCCCTTGTAAATTCTATTCGCCATCCCAATGTCCACAAGCAGTCAAGCAACCCGCCCTTCATCCTCGACCTCAACCGATAACTTTATAGCCATTTTCAATGTTGCCTTAACCGAGTACCAGAGGGTGACCGGAGAACATCTAGACACCCATCCTTTTGCTTCCCAGTTTGATGCCTGCGATAGCCCAAAGGCCGTGTCTGACCTACTTCGAACGCAAGCACAGGCTTTCAACAAATTCCGCAAGGGCGATGAGAAGTTGATGACTTATCTGGACCCAACAGTCAACATCCTACTTGTCTTTTCGGCAACGCTTGGAGAAGGGATCGGTCTGGTAAGCCGCCTTATTTCATATGATTCGACTGTTCTCCAACACATAATACGCAGCCATTCTCACCTGCCAAGACTGTTTTTATCGCAATCGGGGCTCTTCTTACAGTACGCTTGTCCCCAAGTTCCTTATCCTGGGTCTGAGTGACACGAAACTATTCAGGCTGTGAGAGATGTTGCAGCGAGTCATGACACAATCATGCAGCTTTTCGAGCGCATCCACTTCTTCCTCCAACGACTGAACAAGTACACTGAGATGCCATTGACGGAAGATTTGACGGAGTTACTCGGGAAGATCATGGCACAGCTACTTTCAATTCTTGCACTCTCCACCAAGGCAATGAAGGACAAGCGAATCAGTGAGTTGGACAATCACTGTGCGTTTCTTTTATGGCTGATCCATGGAAAAGAGAAGCTTTTGAAGAAGCTGGCAAGAAGAAAAGAGGTCGAAGATGCGGTTTTGCGACTGGACACGCTCACAAAAGAAGAGAATTTAATGATTGTGGCTCGGACCCTGGGGGTTACCTACTGCATCGATGGGAACGTTGAGGCTACCAAGGTGCTTACCGAAAATATCGACGAGAATGTAAAGTCGACCAAGGCCCTTGCCGAGGACGTCGATGAAAGTGTAAAAGTTGTCGGCGAAGATGTCAAGGTGACCAAGGCCCTCACCGAAGACGTCGCTAGCAATATTAAGGTGACTAAGGCCCTCTCCGAGGATATCAGCGACAATGTAAAAACAACCAAAGACGGTATGCAACGACTGTCTCTCTTCATGCACGTACTGACACCCCATGTGCCCCAAAACAGTGACAGACCAAGTTCAACGTTTGTCACTCACTGTGTCATCGTTAGACATCAAAACTAATACACATCCATAGGGAATCAATCACAAGACAAACTCCGAACATGGCTCTCTCCTCCAAATCCTTCCATCAATCATAATACTGCATGCGAACTTCACCATGATGGCACCGCACAGTGGTTTATCCAAGGCAGTACATTGCAGGAATGGAAGAAGAACGGTTCCCTCCTGTGGATCCGTGGCATTCGTAAGCCTCGCTATCCTTTTCTATCTGTGCGATCGTTGATTGTTTCTTTGAATCCGCAGCCGGTGCGGGGAAAAGTATTTTTTGGTATGCAAATCCCCTTCCGTTTCTCTGATATGAAGGTCATATTCTCGATCAGCTCCGCAATTATCGAAGATCTCCAGAACAACCGAGAGGCCAATTCGGCATTGGTCGCATATTACTATTTTGACTACAAGGACTCGTCCAAGCGTGACATCCGCGGTTTGCTGGCATCCCTCGTCTTTCAGCTCGGTGTTGACTCGGTCTGCTGCTGGAGTGTTCTTTATCGGTTGTATACCAGGTGTCGCGATGGCTTAGACCAGCCCAGTAATGCTGCTCTTGTAAATTGTCTCGAGGATATGCTCAGATTACCGGGACAACTTCCTATCTTCATCGTCTTGGACGCTCTGGATGAGTGTCCGAATACCATTGAAACACCGTCTGCCCGTGAAAAGGTGCTGAACTTCCTGGATAATCTTATCGGGTCTCATCATGCGAATCTATTCATCTGTGTTACAAGTCGACCCGAGCAAGACATACAATCTGTCTTTGACCCTTTGATATCGACACCGCGCCGTGTCTCCCTTCACGATGAAGCAGGTCAAAAAGAGGACATCAATGCATACCTTCGCTCGTTCGTTCAAACGGACAGAGCAATGCGGAGATGGAAGGACGAGGACAAGGAGCTCGTGATCAATACGCTTTCGGAACGTGCCAATGGCATGTGAGTTGTCTGATATAGTACATGATTATTCTTGTTAACTGTTCGTCCAGGTTTCGTTGGGTGTTTTGCCAATTGGACACACTCCGTCGATGTATGCCGTCGAGTATTCGCAAGGCTCTTAATGAGTTGCCTACCACCCTAGACGACACATACGAACGAGCGTTGCAGGGAATTGCGAAGGAGAAGCGTCAATATGCGCGTCGGCTTTTTCAGTGCCTTGTTGGCGCTATTCGACCCCTTCGTGTTGAAGAACTGGCAGAAATATTCGCAATTGATTTCGACCAAGACGATACTCATGATGTGATGGAGGGGTGGCGGCCCGAGAATCCTGAAGAGGCTGTGCTTTCAACGTGTTCGACTTTGATCTCTGTGATTGAGTACGAGCGCAAGGACAAGGAGGATGATTACAAGGAGAAGATTTCAGTTATAGTTCAATTCTCTCACTTTTCAGTGAGAGAGTTCTTGACATCCGATCGGCTTCGGACCTCAGATGTGGAAAGCATCCGCGACTACCACATTCCCCTGAATGTTGCCCATACTGTTCTCGCGCGAGCTTGCCTCGCCGTGCTGTTGCATTTGCACGAAGACATGGACAAGAAGCACCTCGAGAGGTTCCCTCTGGTGTCATATGCTGCTCGGCACTGGTTCGAACACGCTCAGTACGAGGATGTGGCATCGGTGGTTCAAGGGTCCATGGAAGAGTTATTCAACCCAAAGAAACGACATCTTGTAGCCTGGATTTCGATATATGATTTACATTGGGATCCGTGTCTACCGCCCCCTAGTCTTTATGTTATAGAAGGTCGGTTCCCGCTAGGGGTAGCTGCATTGTGGTATGCGGCGTTTTGTGGTTTCAGGGGGGTGGCGGACTACCTGATTACTACGCACGCGCAGGATGTCAACGCGTGCCATCATGATCTGGCAGCCCCGCTGCATGTGGCATCGGGTCGTGGACACGCGGAAGTTGTGTATCTGCTATTTGAACACAACGCCGATGTGAACGACCGATGCCCAGGTTACTATAACTGGACGCCATTACACTTTGCATCGTATCGTGGACATGCGAAGGTCGTCCAGCTCCTGCTGGATCATGGGGCTGACGTTAACGCAGAATCCGTGAGCCACAGCACTCCCGTCTTCTTTGCATCGGAGGGTGGACATCTCGAGGTCGTGCGTCTATTGCTTGGGCACGGCGCCAACGTGCACATCCAGGGTCGAGATGGTCACACACCACTCCAGATGGCTACAAAGTGTCGACGCGTTGAAGTTGAGCAGTTATTATTAGAGCATGGCGCAGTAGCGGGATAGGATGGTGTAACATTACGGTATCCTCCGTATTATTGATAATGTCTCATTTATTCATACAGTTCGATTCCTGTCGTTGCGTATCTGATTTACTCAATCGTGCCTGGGATAAACACTTTACCCTCCATGTAGACACACTTTTTCGTGCCAGGTTCTTGGTCCTCGATGAGAATACCCGCTGCGCCCTGGCGTGTTTTGCCAGTTTCGGCGTGTCTTTGACCTCAGCATGTTGCGCATGTCATTTAACACCCTGAATACCAACGCGTATGCCGTGCGTGTGCCTGTCGACGACGATGACAACTTGTCCATCAGCCTGAGGGAGGGAAGTATATTCGCCGTCACTATAATTCAGGGATGTCTACTCGATCGTATGTCAACCCTTCAGCTCATTGTTCTTGCGGTTCTTTTGAGAATGTCAGATTTTGGCCCATGACGGCCGCAGTGCGGAATATGGCACTACACATCCACGGGAGCATGGGACAGCTACGGTTTCCATGGTGACGGCTTCACCGTTTGCCTCCGAGCCGCCGCAGCGCTGCCCGACATCACGCTCCCGTTCGTGATCTCTCGCCGACGTAGAGCGCTGGCAAGCCACGCACTGATGCCACGGCCTAGGTGTTTCATGTGTTTCGGGACCAGCGGGCATGTATTCTCATTTTCGCCGAGAGGATTCAGCGAGCCATAATCACAACCAATAATAAGCACGTAGAGAAGAAGGTAGATTAGGAGTGGTGAAACTGGGTTGATGGTCGACTTTTCTTCTTGTCTGTAATTTGTGAGCATGAGAGCGACCTCGTGAAGCTGTAAAGTTTCCCCTAATCCACTAAATGATTTCTTTTACACGCAATTATCCTCATAGGCCGAAGAATCACTCAGAACCCGCTCAGACCCCTAAGCACTCCCCTAGCAACATTTACGCGGCGTGGCAGAACTGTGATGACTAAGCCAAAGTACTGGCTCTGTCAATGCCCTTCGCCCCACCCCACAAAGCAATATTTACACACGATTTGCGCCATGAGGCTGTGTGCTCTCATCAATCCTTTTTCTCTGTCCACCTTCCACGACGTGTCCCCCCCGTGATTTCCGCGCACCATCCCAATGTCCGCAAGTAGTCAAACAGCTGGCCCTTCGTCCTCGACTTCGACCGACAACTTTACCGCCATTTTCAATGTTGCCTTGACCGAGTACCAGCAGGTGACTGGAAAACGTCTAGACACCCATCCTTTTTCCGCCCAGTTTGATGCCTGCGATAGCCCGAGAGCCGTGTCCGACCTACTTCGAACGCAAGCACAGGCTTTCAGCAAATTCCGCAAGGGCGATGAGAAATTGATGACTTATCTGGACCCAACAGTCAACATCCTACTTGTCTTTTCGGCAACGCTTGGAGAAGGGATTGGTCTGGTAAGCCGCCTTATTTCATATGATTTGACTGTTCTCCGACACATCATCCGCAGCCATTCTCACCTGCCAAGACTGTTTTTATCGCAATCGGGGCCCTTCTTACAGTGTGTTTGTCCCCAAGTTCCTTATCCCGAAATCTGAGTGACACGAAACTATTCAGGCAGTGAGAGATGTTGCGGCGAGTCATGACGCAATCATGCAGCTTTTCGAGCGCATCCACTTCTTCCTCCAACGACTGAACAATTACACTGAGATGCCATTGACGGAAGATTTGACGGAGTTACTCGGGAAGATCATGGCACAGCTACTTTCAGTTCTTGCACTCTCCACCAAGGCAATGAAGGACAAGCGAATCAGTGAGTTGGACATTCACTGCGCGTTTCTTTTTTGGCTAATCATGGAAAAGAGAAGCTTTTGAAGAAGCTGGCAGGAAGCAAAGAGGTCGAAGATGCGGTTTTGCGACTGGACACGCTCACAAAAGAAGAGAATTTGACGATTTTGGCTCGGACATTGGGGGTTACCCATCGCGTCGATGGAAACGTTGAAGCCACTAAGGTGCTCACAGAAAATATCGACGACAATGTAATGACGACCAAGGCCCTCACCGAGAACGTCGATGAAAGTATAAAAGCTATCGGCGACGATGTCAAAGAAACCAAGGCCCTCTCTGAGGATATCAGCGACGGTGTAAAAGCGACCAAAGACTGTACGCAACGATTCTTCCTACCTGTATCCACATACTAATATCCCATTGTGGCCCAAAACAGTAACAGACCAAGTTCAACGTTTGTCACTCCTTAACTATGCCTTCGTTGGACGTCGAAGCTAATATACATCCACAGGGAACCAGTTACAAGCTACTCTCCGAAGCTGGCTCTCTCCTCCAAATCCTTCTATCAATCATAATACTGCATGCGAGATTCAGCATGATGGCACCGCACAGTGGTTTGTCCAAGGCGGTACGTTCCAGGAGTGGAAAGAGAATGGTTCCCTCCTGTGGATTCGTGGCATTCGTGAGCTTCGCTCTCCCTTTCTATCTGTGCGAGTGTTGATTGTTTCCTTGAATTTGCAGCCGGTGCGGGGAAAAGTGTTTTTTGGTACGTGAATCCCATCTGTTTCCCTGTATAAAACTCATATTCTTGATCAGCTCGGCAATTATCAAAGACCTCCAGAACAAGCGGGAGGCCAAATCGGCATTAGTCGCATATTATTATTTTGATTATAAGGACTCATCAAAGCGTGATATCCGCGGTTTGTTGGCATCCCTTGTCCTTCAACTCGGTGGTGACTCTGTCCGGTGCTGGAATGTTCTATATCAACTGTATACCAAGTGTCGCGATGGCTCGGACCAGCCTAGTAATGCCGCTCTTGCAAGTTGTCTCGAGAATATGCTCAAATTGCCAGGACAACTTCCTATCTTCATTATTTTGGACGCTCTGGATGAATGTCCGAATACCACCGAAACACCGTCCCCCCGCGAAAAGGTTCTGAGCCTCCTGGACAATCTTATTGGGTCGCATCACCGGAATCTATTCATCTGTGTTACGAGTCGACCGGAGTATGACATACAATCCATCTTTGATCCCTTGACATCGACATCTCGCCGAGTCTCCCTTCATGATGAAGCAGGTCAAAAACAGGACATCAATATGTATCTTCACTCTTTCGTTGAAACGGACAGAGCAATGCGAAGATGGAAGGACGAAGATAAAGCACTCGTGATCAATACTCTTTCGGAGCGTGCGAATGGCATGTGAGTTGTCTGATACGGTACATAATCATTGCTAATTGTCTCGTCCAGGTTCCGTTGGGTGTTTTGCCAGCTTGACACGCTCCGTCGATGTATGCCATCGAGCATTCGGAAGGCTCTGGACGAGCTGCCTACCACCCTAGATGACACATACGAACGTGCGCTGCAGGGGATCGCGAAAGAGAAGCGTCAACATGCGCGTCGACTTTTTCAATGTCTTGTTGGGGCTATTCGACCTCTTTGTGTTGAAGAACTGGCAGAAATATTCGCGATTGATTTTGAACAAGACGATACGGATAATCTCATGGAGGGCTGGCGGCCTGAGAATCCTGAAGAGGCTGTGCTTTCGACGTGTTCGACATTGATCTCCGTCATCGAGTACAAGGACAAGATTTCAAGAGTAGTTCAATTCTCTCACTTTTCAGTGAAAGAGTTCTTGACATCTGATCGTCTTCGGACGTCAGATGTGGGAAGCATCCGCGACTATCACATTCCCCTGGACGTCGCGCACACTGTTCTTGCGCGGACTTGCCTCGCTGTATTGTTGCATTTGCATGAGGACGTGGACAAGGAGCGCCTCGAGATGTTCCCTCTGGTGTCATATGCTGCTCGGCACTGGTTGGAACACGCTCAATACGAGGACGTGGCATCACGAGTTCAAGGGTTCATGGAAGAGTTATTCAACCCAAAGAAACGACATCTTGCAATATGTATTTCGATACACTGGCATTATGTGAATGAGGACTCGTATCTACCATCTCCCAGCCGTTACCTTACACAAGGCGAGTTGCCACTAGGGGCAGCTGCATTGTCTTATGCAGCGTTGTGTGGTCTCGGAGGGGTAGCGAACCACCTGATTACTGCCCACGCGCAGGATGTCAATGCGCGCTATCATGATCTAGGAGCCCCGCTGTATGTGGCATCGGGCAGTGGACACGCGGAAGTTGTGTATCTGCTACTTGAACACAATGCCGATGTGAACGACCACTGCCCAGGCTGGTATAACTGGACGCCATTACATATCGCATCGATTTATGGACATGTGAATGTCGTCGAGCTCCTGCTGGCACATGGGGCGGACGTCAATGCACTATCCGAGTTCCACAACACTCCCCTCTATCTTGCAATCGTTAACGGACATCTCGAGGTCGTACGTTTGTTGCTTGGGCATGGTGCAGACTTGCGCATCCGGAGCGAAGACAGCAACACACCATTCCAGGCGGCTACAGCGTATCAACGTGTCGAAATTGCGCAGTTATTGTTGGAGCACGGTGCAGTAGCTGAATAAGACGAGGCGACAAGTATACAATTGCAACTACTATATCCTACGTATCATTGATAGTACCTCGTTTATACATAGGATTCAATTCCGGTCTTTGCTCGTCTATTTTACTTGAATGTTGACAAGACGACTAGGTGAACCCACGAGGATTCATGATCCCGTGTTGAGAATGTGTCCAAGAAGTGATAGATTTTTCTTGTTCTAACGACTTGGAGTCTCTACACCTATATTATCTCTTCGTGCGTACCTTCTGGTGGGATCGCATGTCCGTACAGAGCTCGCGCTCGCTCAATTGTATAAACTTGAAGCATGCCTTCATGTCCTGTTTTGAAAGTCTTTGAAAACGGGTAGATGTACCCATTCGAACGAAAGCACAAACCACAATTTATTCAGAACACCCGAATGACGATGAATCGGCTAACGCACCGCCATACGATCCCGAGCTTCACGAGTTGGCACTAGAAGCTATTCATATTGTCGTATCCAAGCCAGAGGCATCCCAGTTAAAGCTCAGGCTCAACTTGAGTTGTACGTGGGCCACTGTACTGGTTAGGGTAAGCCCTATGGACGACGTCCGCAAGTCCACGCGCCCGGGACAGGATCGGCTTCTTAGTCTCCATCCAGAGGAAGTCCGCGTAAGGCGTGAACGCAATGATGCAGTTTATCGCACACTGTGTGCGGTGCGCGCCAGTCCCAGTATGAAGCACTTAGGAGATCAAATCGGCGCGCGAAGCTCTCGCGGTGAATTTGCATCATGATTCCAGAGACCCGGACGCCCGATGCATCTGCGTCGGTCCGTCGGAGAGCATCGCTATAGACAGACTGGTTAGGCGAGTTACTCGTCCTCGATGGCCTGCTGCGCATCGCCCGTCGCGCCGCGGCCTCTCTCCGAGTCATGATGACTTCGACAAGCAGATGAGCACTCTCATTTGTACTGCCAATGGCGAACAGTTGCAGCCGCCTCAGAATTTACGCGCGCGCTTACAGTACATGGAAAATCCGATGCCCAAGATATCGAACCGGAGTCCGACTCAGATCGTGACATGCTCAACCCGCTCTTCCCTCAGGCTTCCTCCCCAAGCCTCAACGGTTCGCCCACTACGACCACTCGCACTCCGCTAATGTTGAGCACGCCCCACGCCACCTCCCACAACTCGTGCTCACGCTCCAGAGCAGGCGGCACCGCGCGTTCCGTGAGGATGGCATCGCCGTCGGCTTCTGCGCCAGCACCGCACTGCCCGACGTCGCGCTTCAGTTCGCGATTGCTGACACCGATTTGGAGAGCGGGGAGTCACATGCGGGCGCGATGGCACACATGTTTGACATATTTGACGCCCTGTGCGTGATTCATTGATTTTGTAGTTTTTGTTGTCAGAATGATTCTGCCAAGTGGCGATCACAGCAAATAATAACTTGAAGACCTAGTGAGCTGTATCTACCTGGTGCGCTTTTGCAAATGCAGACTTTTTTTAAAGAAAAAAAGACTTGAAGAAGGCAGATAAGCCGCAGATTAGAATCGAGTGGGATTAGGTTGACTGTTCGAGTGTTGTCTTCTTCTCTGATAATTTTTGGACTTAAGGCCAGCCTTGTAGTATTTCTCTAGATGATTGTTACTTGACCGCTAGAACGCAGACACGCACTCCGGAATACCCCGTGCACCGCTACAGATGACTCATGACTAAGCCAAAGTTGACACGCCTCTGTCAATCTTATTGAAAAATAAAGATTGCCCTACAACCTACTGTAAAGGTTTACGCCCTGAGGCTGTGTCCTCTCATCGACCCTTTCCCCCAGTCCATCTTCTTCCACGACGCGAGTCCCCTCGTAATTTCCACCCGCCACCCCAATGTCCGCAAACAGTCGAGCAGTCGGCTCTTCGTCCTCATCTTCAGCCGATAACTTTACGGCCATTTTCAATGTTGCCTTAACCGAGTACCAGCGGGCGACCGGAAAACGTCTAGACACCCATCCTTTTGCCGCCCAGTTCGATACCTGTGATAACCCGAGAGCCGTATCGGATCTACTTCGAACGCAAGCACATGCTTTCAGCAAATTCCACAGGAGCGATGAGAAATTGATGGCTTATCTGGACCCGACTGTCAACATCCTACTTGTCTTTTCAACAACGCTTGGAGAAGGGATCGGTCTAGTAAGCCACCTCAGGTTATCCGGTTAGATTGTTCTCTGACATATGGTTCGCAGCCATTCTCACCTGCAAAGACAATTTTTACCGCGATCGGCGCCCTTCTCGCTGTAAGTTTTCTCCAAATTTCTTATCACGGATCTGAGTGACACCAATTATGCAGGCTGCGAAGGACGTCGCGGCGAGCCATGACGCAATCATGCACCTTTTCGAACGCATCCACTTGTTTCTCCAACGCCTGGACCGTTACACCGAGATGCCATTGACGGACGATTTGACGGAGTTACTCGGGAAGATTATGGCTCAGTTACTGTCAATTCTTGCACTCTCCACCAAGGCAATGACAGAAAAGCGAATCAGTGAGCTGGACCAACCACTTTAGGCTTCTTTCTTGGTTGACCATTGCATAGAGAAACTTCTGAAGAAACTGGTTGGAAGAAAGGACATTGAAGACGCAGTTTCACGACTGGACACGCTCACGAAAGAAGAGTGTTTGATGATTTTGACTCGGAACTTGGAGGTTTCACACCGTGTTGATGGGAATGTTGAAGCTACCAAACTACTTACCGAAGATATCGACGAGAATGTAAAGACAACCAAGGCCCTTACCGAGGACGTCGATAAAAGTGTTAAAGTTATCGGGGAAAGTGTCAAGGTGACCAAGGGCCTCGCTGAGGACGTCGGAGACGGTGTAAAAGTAATTGGCAACGATGTCAGAGAAGCCAAAGTCCTCACCGAGGACGTCCGCGACAATGTGAAGGAGACAAAAGCCCTCACAGAGCACGTCAGTGACAATGTTAAGGCAACCAAAGATGGTACGCATCGATTCTGTCTATATTCATCCACGTACTGATATCCGATTGTGCCCCAAAACAGTAACAGACCAACTCCAACGTTTGTCACTCCTTAACTGTGCCTTCCTTATATGTCAAAGCTGATATACGATCACAGGGAGCCAGTTACAAGCAACTCTGCGAAGTTGGCTTTCTCCTCCAAGTCCTTCTGTCAATCATAATACTGCATGCGAGATTCAGCACGATGGCACTGCACAGTGGTTTATCCAAGGGGATACATTCCGGGAGTGGAAGGAGAATGGTTCCCTCCTGTGGATTCGTGGCATTCGTGAGCTTCGCTCTCTCTTTCTATCTGTGCGATCGTTGATTGTTTCTTTGAATCCGCAGCCGGTGCAGGGAAAAGTGTTTTTTGGTATGTAAATCCCCATCTCTTTCCCTGATACGAAAGTCATATCTCAATCAGCTCCGCAATCATCGAAGATCTTCAGATCAAGCGAGAGGCCAAGTCGGCGTTGGTCACATATTACTATTTTGACTATAAGGACTCGTCAAAGCGTGACATCCGGGGTTTGTTGGCGTCCCTTGTCTTTCAGCTCGGTGGTGACTCTGTCCGGTGCTGGAGTGTTCTTCATCAACTGTACACCAAGTGTCGCAATGGCTCGGACCAGCCAAGTAATGTTGCTCTCGCAAAATGTCTCGGGAACATGCTCAAATTGCCAGGACAACTTCCTATCTTCATTATTTTGGACGCTCTGGATGAATGTCCGAATACCACCGAAACACCGTCGGCCCGCGAAAAGGTTCTGAATTTCCTGGATGATCTTATTGGCTCGCAACATGCAAATCTCTTCATTTGTGTTACAAGTCGACCGGAGCATGACATACAATCTGTCTTTGACCCCTTGACATCGACATCTCGCCGGGTCTCCCTCCACAATGAAGTCGGTCAAAAAGAAGACATCAATAGATACCTTCGCTTTTTCGTTCAAACAGACAGAGCAATGCGGAGATGGAAGGACGAGGACAAGGAACTTGTCATCAATGCGCTTTCGGAGCGTGCGAATGGCATGTGAGTTGTCTAATAGGGTACATGATCATTCTTGCTGATTGTCTCGTCCAGGTTCCGTTGGGTGTTTTGCCAGTTGGATACGCTCCGTCGATGTATGCCATCGAGTATTCGGAAGGCTCTAGACGAACTGCCTACCACCTTAGACGACACATACGAACGTGCGCTGCAGGGGATCGCGAAAGAGAAGCGTCAACATGCGCGTCGACTTTTTCAATGTCTTGTTGGGGCTATTCGACCTCTTCGTGTTGAAGAGCTGGCAGAGATATTCGCGATTGATTTCGACGAAGACGAAACGCAGAATGTGATGGAGGGCTGGCGGCCCGAGAATCCTGAAGAGGCTGTGCTTTCGACGTGTTCGACTTTGATCTCTGTGATCGAGTACGAGCGCAAGGGCAACAAGGATGATCACGAGGACAAGATTTCAAGAATAGTTCAATTCTCTCACTTTTCAGTGAAAGAGTACTTGACATCTGATCGCCTTCGGATGTCAGATGTGGGAAGCATCCGCGACTACCACATTCCCCTGGACATCGCCCACACTGTTCTCGCGAGAGCTTGTCTCGCTGTGTTGTTGCAGTTGGACGAAAACGTGGATAAGCCCCTCAAGATGTTCCCTCTGGTGTCATATGCCGCTCGGCGCTGGGTGGAACACGCTCAGTACGGGGACGTGGCATCGCGGATTCAAGGGTCCATGGAAGAGTTATTCAACCCAAAGAAACGACATCTTGTAGCATGGGTTTCGATACATGATGTGGTTCGGGATTCGTTTCTACGACGATCTCCTGGCCTTTATCCCACACGAGGCCGGTTGCCACTGGGGCCAGCTGCATTGTCGTATGCAGTGTATTGTGGGTTCAGAGAGGTGGTGGACTACCTGATTACTACGCACGCGCAGGATGTCAACGCGCGCTATCATGATCTGGCAGCCCCGCTGCATCTGGCATCTGGCCGTGGACAGGCGGAAGTTGCATATCTGCTACTTCAACACCATGCCGATGTGAACGGCCGCTACCCAAATCACTTTAACTGGACGCCATTGCACTTCGCATCGACTCGTGGACATGCGAAGGTCGTCCAGCTCCTGCTGGAACATGGGGCGGACGTCAACGTACTATCCAAGGGCCACAACACTCCCCTCTGGTGTGCGTCAAGTTCTGGGCATCTTGAAGCCGTGGGTCTGTTACTTGAGCACGGTGCAGACGTCCACATTCGCGGTCAATTTAGTCACACACCACTTCAGAGGGCTACGGAGAAACGACATGCCGAAATTGTGCAGTTATTGTTAGAGCATGGTGCAGTAGTGGAATAGGACGGTGTGTCATTGCTGAATCCCACGTATCGCTGACAGTATCTCATATACCCACACGATTCAATTCCTGACGTTACTCATCCAATTTACACCATCGTACTTTAGATTGAGCTTTCTTGTCCACGCGCGAGCGGTGCCTTTCTTTAACATGTCGCACCACTCTTGTGTCTCCGAGTTGCACATAGTAGTCCCGCCAGAATTGGATATCAATTCGATGATGGCTTGAAATTTAACAGTCACGACTCAGTGACTCCATGTCGACTCAAATGCTCCCGCATTGAGAATCGTCATTTTACAGTAAATGTGTACAAGAGATTCAAATTTCTAACGAGTCCCTAGGCCATACCTTGGAAGAAACCAAAGCCAAGTCTGTTACTTCACCTTTTTCTGCACCACCACCGACTACCCCCGGGTGTCATAGCTTCATAGCTTACTCTTCGTAAACTGGGCCTCGGTAACACCCTTTCCCATCGCCGCAGTCGACGAGACACCACCTGTAACTGTCTTCATGAGGTTATCAACATAGTCCGCGCCGCTCCACTGCGTGCAATCGTCAGACCTACATGCCCTTCCATGGCAAGTTGAGAGTCGATGCGCGTACCTTCTGGTGAGTGAGCATGTCCGTGCCAAGTTCGCGCTCCCTCCGTTGTATAAGCTCGACGTATGCCTTCATACCCTCTGTTGCGAAAGCCTTCGCGAACAGGTCCGAGATGTACCCGTTCGAATGCAAGCCACCGAGCTACAAGTACAAGGCGTCGTCAATAAATCGTGATCGTACTCAGTATGCCCGAAGGACGGTGAATCGACCAACGTACCGTGATGAACTGCCATACAAACCCGAGCCGTCCAAGCTGCCAAACAAAGTCCTTCATATCACTGTCTCCAAGGCCAGCGGCATCCCAGTTAAAGCTCGGACTCAAATTGTACGCGAGCCACTGATCAGGGCACATGCTATGCACGCCTTCCGCAAACTCACGTGCCTGGGACAGGATCGGCTTCTTAGTCTCCATCCAGAGAAGATCAGCGTAAGGCGCGAAGGCAACGGCGCGATTTACGGCGCACTGCGTGCCGCCTCGGTAACGGTAATACCCCTCGACGGTGCGCGGCGCGTCCCAGTCCCAGAACGGCGCGCTGCGGAGACCAAATTCTTTCTGAGCGATGGCCAGGGCGTCGGCGCGCGATGCGTGGGCGACTCGTGCCATGAATTTGTTCAATGTCTCCGGGGACGCGGACGTCTGAGCGCACAACGCATCAGCGAGCGCCTCGCTATAGAGCTTGAGCCCGGCCTGGGTAATCCATTCGTCCTCGACGGCTTGGAGTGCGTCGCCGGTCGCGCCGCGTTGTGCGGCCTCGTTCATAATCTCGACAAGCGGACGAGAATTCGCGTTCGTGCTGCCCATGATGAACGCGTGGTCGCGCGTGTCGACGTTGCTCGTGATGAGCGTCGCGGCCTCGGAGTCGGTGCGGGCGATGGCAAGGCACTCGACGCCCATGATGTCAAACTGGAGCCGGATCGCGACAAGTCGGTTGATGTGCTCCTGGATGGGGACGAGCACTTTTCCCGCCATGTGACCGCACTTTTTCGTGCCAGGCGCTTGGTCTTCGATGTGGATACCCGCCGCGCCCTTTTCCACGAAAAGTTTCGCGAGCTTCATGGTCGCCGTAAGACCCCCATGACCCGTGTCGGCATCCGCTATCAGAGGGCGGAGATAGTCAATTTCGGGGGTCGAGGCAAGTTCCGCATCGCTCATACGAGAGCGCTCTTCACGCTGCTTGCGGTCATGGAAGAGCTGAGCAGCGAAAAGGTGTTCGACCTTATTCGGTACGGTGTTATAGGGGTAATCTTGGGGATGCAGATCATTTCTCAAGTCACGGGAGACAGTAGACGAGAGCTTACCAGCAAGGTCGGGGCCAGGCTCGTGCGTGGTAGATGCCGTACTCGATGACTGCCAGCCGGATACATAGACTGTCTCCAGATACTTTGACATCTGGGTAACCTGAACGGGGTCCAGCCTGCAATATATCCAATATTCAATGGCATAGAATCAGGGTAATGCGAGGCTAGTCTTACGCTCCGTATGTGTGAGAAGGGGTGCGTCTCTTAAAGTGCTCTGAAAAGAGCGCGAAGGCTTTTTTCGCCACGGCATCGGCAGGATACGATATCGGGAGCGTCCCGCGCTTCGAGACGACGTCGGCGGCGGTGTATGGCCGCCTCACCCGTGCAAAGCGGGGACTCTGTAGAGGGGTCACGAGGGTGAATGAGGTCACTCCGAAGGCAAAGAGGCCGAACAAACCTTCCACCAACGTTCTACTTCAGCAACCTCGGCACGAAACGCAGTTTTCTCGGTCGACATAGCTCTTGACAAAGGTTGGGTTAAAGTGTTAAGATGACTCGGGCGGCGCGCAATGTTAGTTAAGTGTCTGAAGGGGGATCAGGTGCTATTTACTATTTCGGAAGATGAATCTGGCATGTGATAACTTTCCCGGTTTGTCCGATCGGGACTAGTGAACACTTTTGAGTCGGTGACTGTCTTTGTTTCGCTACGCAATACCGTCGCCGCACGCGGTGTTACAGCGGATATAGGCAACAAATACGGCCTATCCATGTAGAGTAAAACCGCAGTGTATATGTAACATTACGACGCGCCTTGGGGGTGTAACCCACCCACTCTCTCCGCTCGGTGCGCTTCCAGCCAATCACGTGACGGTGACGTGAGGTGTCTACGTCTAATCCTTACAGTAAAAGAAAGAATCCACAAAGGACCTTCTCAAAGCCGGGGAGCATGACGCTAACGTCGATCGCCATCGAAAACCAGATACGCCAGGCCATAGCGTACGACAAAGGCAACCACACTTCCCGCTACCTGGAGGCATTGTCAATAATCATATGCGTACACTTGAAATAGCCGGCAGTTTCACCTGAACCGCTATGAGAGCCTGTGTCAGATGCTTCTCCCGCATCGGCCCGAAGCGTAATAGTAATACGTTAAAAAGTGTCAAGTTCGTCGCCTCTAGGATCGTCCCGTCCGGGAGCGTAGTAAGCTCCGTAAGGCCGAGTACTGCTAGCACCCGTAGAACCACGGTGGATAGCCGTGATGCACGCTTCATGAATTGGGTCTTAGATGGATACAAATAGTGCGTGTCCGGGTCAAAGCTGCGGTTCGAGTAAATACGAGGGCATCGCGGCGATTGGGTAGATCCCTTACCGTGGGACGCGATGACGCGGGCATGGTACAAGACCAAATAGCTGGGGACACGAAAGGACAAAATTGAAAACCTGTGGAAGGAAGAAGAGGAGAAGCGTCTTGGAAAAGTGCGCCTGAATGCCCACGACCGCAAACGCCATGCCCGTCACATAACAGAGCGTATCGCCTGGAAATGCGCGCGATGGATACCTGTGTGTCCGGAGCGTCGGTATCAATACAGATAATGGAACGACAGGGGATCCTACTCACCAGTTATGAAACAAAAAGCCAAGACAGACGCCTACGAGCGGGAGCATAAAGTACAAACTGAAGAGGTGTCGCTCGACCAACTCCGTACTGCCATATGCCATGCCTGCGCTCCAGACTCCACCAACTTCGACCTCCGCCCGGCTCCCCAAAAGGTGTAGTGGGACACGGAAGCCAGTCGGCCAAGGAAGGTACAAGAGGTCGTTGAGGATAACCGAAAGTGCAATTATGATGGCTTGCGAGGCTTCGGAACCATTGATACCAGCGAGAATATTAATGCTATTTGTCGAGAAAGTGGATAGAAGTGACATGTACAAGTAGTACAGAGGGCCTACAGTCCGTAAGTATGGGTAGGAGGATCCGAAGGACAACGGAAACGACGTACCTAGGTTCAGGAGCGAACCGAAGAGCGGCCGGAAAGGAATAGGGACGACAATGTGAGTGTTACCGTTGTCGGCATAATAGACTATCAATAGCGGTATTGATGCGATGATAGGAATGGGTATCTTGTGTCTCCAGCGGATATCAAAGATGTCATCCAAGAAGCCGAGCATGGTCGCGATAAGGAGCGAGAGCAGTGAAGATAGATAGACTGAAAGCTTCGTTCTCTTTAGCCAGTATGCGGAGGAAAAGGAAAGATATATCGCACTTGGTAGTGAGGGAAGGCATTGATAACTATACCCTCGCGCACTGTGTATTGGGCTTGCGATCCACTCAAGGATATCGGAGAGAACGCGAATGGGATAAATAGAATTAGCAAGAGGATGTATATTGATGCGCAGACGAGGCCCATGCTCTCAGGTCTGTTGAATCCGCGTTAGCACGGGGACACGTCAGAGGTGAGGGGAACATCGCACGTACATCGGGTTGCTGTACGTCTTCAACAAGTCCCGGCCTTTCAGATTAGCCTTGACGAACGTTGGGCCCAGCGCGGGTACGAGATAGATAGTAGCGACAAGCGCAAAAAGGGAGAATCCAAAGGAAGCATAGAGCGCCGGTAAGGGCGGGACGGGATCGACGAGCGGACGCACGACGAACCACGCGGCGACGGGGACGAGCGAAAGGAGCAATACGGAGGGCAGACGACGCGCGGGCAACGTTTCGGACATTTTTGTGGAGCGGTTTTTTGGAGAGAGAAGAGGTTAGTGGTGCATATAGACGGTGATGTGATGGAGGCGTGCGGTGGCAGCGGGGAGATGATGACCCGTTGCTATCGCTCGCCAAGTCCGACGGGGCCACAAGCGCGCACGACGTGGTCAACCGTATGCCCGATCTCCACGACCCGACCACCTCGTCCTCCCCGAGACCCGCTCCCACAGCCCCGGAACACCTCAACAATACAGGATGTAAGATAAAATATTCTCAGGGAAAAGGTCGCGGGGTCTACGGTACGTCCCAAATACGTGTCGTTGATGATATTGATGATAATCGTCTGACACGACACACGGGACGAACGTTTCATCGATCATCATCCGCAGCGTCCAAGGCCATACCGGCATGCACGTTGCTCGAAATCAGCCCCGCGTTGTTGTTCTCAACTGAGGAATACGAGACGCACGGACGACATACCGTACTAGATCACTACACGTTCAAATGGAGAGACGGAAGGATGGCACTCGCCCTCGGTCTCGGTGCGTCGTTTTTGCTCTTAATTCGTCCCGTCCCTCTCCCTCAGAAATCGTCCGATTTTACCTCCTTTTTTGAATCCCTTGCATTTACGCAGGATCCCTCTTCAATCACTCCGACACCCCGAACGTCACTTACTCCATCGATACCGCCACCGAGTCCATCCGATATACGACCGCCCGCGCCGTGGAGCCCGACGAAGAGCTCTGCATCTACTACGGCCCGAACCTCTGGTTCGATCCCTCTGGCGTCTCGGACGAGGCGCCCGCTCACGCGGACACGGAGATCGTCGATGATGGCTGGGGCGGGCTCGCCGCCGTCGCCAGTGAAGCATCGAACCACGTTCTCGAGGAGCAGGCAGCTCCCGATCCAAAAGAAATCCTGCCGGATGAGGATCTCCCCTTCAATAGGGTCAAGCTCACCTCCGACGAGGACGACGAGGAGACAATAGAAACTGTCCGCACAGGTGAGCATGTCCGGCGCTTCGTCGCGCGTCTCCTAATGCCCAATACAAGTACAGGCCTGGGCAGTGGACATCCCAGATCCACGACATACCACCACAGCACTGAAGTATATATCCCCCCTTTCCCTAAACCCCTTCCCCTCCAAATCCACTGACTTCGTCCCTCTTCCCCTCCTCCACCTCTATCCCTGCACCCCCTCCCTCTCCCTCCCATAGATGGCTCAAATCCTCCGGCCTTGACACACCGACCCTCTCGCATCTCAAACGAGTGCGCAAATCCCCCACCGGCACGCACTCGACCCTCCTCCTAACCAGCACATCTCCAATTGTGCCCGAACTCCCACCAGACCTCGACCTCGCACCGCCTTACCAACTAAAAGTGCCGCGCAGCGCAGCGCTCACTCCGACCTCCCTCGCGCTCAAGAACGCGCTTTGGCCGACGGTCTTCGCGCCGCGTCGCAAAGGTGAGCCCGAAGACTGGAGCCGTGCGCGCGCGCGGTGGGCATGCGCTGCGATGACACGTGTTGTGGAAGAAGCGCTAGCGGCGCGCGCTGCAGGAGAGGTGCGTGTGCTGTATCTGCCTGTTCGAGGGACATGGACCATCGTGCTCACCTGTCTCCCCTATCCAGCTTCCTATCGCCTCGTATGTCCCCGCACCGCCAGAAGAACCCTCGTGGCCGTCATACCTTGCTCGTGATACGCGGATCTCCTTTGCACACCCTCTTCGCCACGCCGCACTCAACGTAGTCCGCGCGCTCGCAGACCCGTCAGCCACCACCGTCACGAACACCGCTGCCTCCGGCACTGCCATTACCTCTGCTGTCTCATCGACACCGTCCCCATCGACTTCTACACCGGTCAAGAACGACCAACATTACCTACTTACGTCGCGCTCTCTTTTCACGACACATGAACCTTGTGTGATGTGCTCTATGGCGCTGCTGCATTCGCGCGTCAAGGAGGTTTTCTTTCTTGTTCCGATGGAACGGACGGGCGGGTGCGGCGGGGCTGCGTGCGTCCCCAAGCTCGAGGGTGTCAACCATCGCTTCGCCATTGGGCGATGGAAAACGGGCGCCGGTGGCGTCAGCATAGAAGGACTAGAGATTGACGAGGATACCGATTCATGAGCGGGGTACTCATATAGAGCGGACAAGATCTTAGAGGCGGCGGTCGATTGACCTCCAAGAGGTTTGCAAGGGTCTTAGGATAACAATTATGTAGCCCTCAGCTTGGTTGTATCGAAAAGTTTAACGTCCCTATATTTATTTAAGCGTAGGAACGACCAATATCTTACTCTATGGGTGATATCAAACCAAAACGAAAAACATAGCGCGTATGATAGGTGATGAAGCGAGGCAGTATCAACTTAGCCTTGCATCGAATACTCAGAAGTGGCTTTTTATTGGCCGGGGATCCCACATTTGCTCCCTGATATATGCCAATAGTGTGTTGTCTGCGACGTGGCGGAGCGCAGGTGTGCCGTCAACGCACTGTTATATAAAAAACGGAAGTCAGCATTTGCGAGCTCGAATCTAGGTATGAGACGTACAGCATCCTGTGCAGCCCGCACGACAGCAAGCGCAATAATTGAACTGATTTCCCGAATACGGTCGAGGCGCGGGTATACAAGGCCTGCCGTGCGCTCATCGGGACTCAGTGAACCAGCAAGTGCAGCTGACGCCTGCTCAACCATCGAGTCCGTCACGCGGCTCGCCTTGGCGAGTAATGCACCGAGACCAAGACCTGGGAAGATATACATATTGTTCCCTTGGCCTGGCTCGAACGTTTTCTCGCCTCGCAGTATAGTCTTGTAAGGTGATCCAGACGCAAAGATGACCTTTCCGTTAGTCCTTTATACACGAGTCTATAAGCATAGTAGACAGTAAGTAAAAGGAGGGTGAATACCAATTGATGGCATCTTCATAGTCGACCTCGCTCAACGACACCGGGTTCGATAACGGAAAGATGATTGGACGCGGGTTGTGCGCCGCCATCGCATCGACGACTTCTTTTGTAAACGCATTCTGTAGGCACAGAAACTCACCAAGGGGAACCCAGTGTAACAATGAGATACTTACGCGGAGTGTACTGAGGCCTAGTATGGCAGTGGGTTTCACATGGTCGATAATGTCGACCAAGTTCGTCAAAGGAGGACCTTGGTAGTCATTCCGGGCAAAGACTACACTGCTAGTCAATAAATTGCTCGCGCAACTAGATGGAGGTATACTAGCATTTCTTGTGTTCTTGTAGGCCAGGACGATCAGCAGTGATCAGGCCCTTAGAATCAACGGTCTATTGTTTCATGAGAAATATTCTCACACACAACGAAAAGCAACGGAAGCGTACCCAAATCTGTTTCGTGGCGTCGGCCTCACTTAAGCCCTGGAACCTAAAGAAAGACAGCAATTGCTTCGCCACGCCGATACCCGCAGAACCAGCACCAAAGAATAGGATGCGATGCTCAGAAAGTGGTCTGCCAGATGCCTCCGATGCGAGATGTGCCGCGTTCAGGAAACCAGAAAGTACGACCGCGCCAGTGCCCTGAATCTGCGACAGACAAAATGGATTACGTAAGTCTCGGGTTTCACACATCGACTCCCTGCTCACATCATCGTTGAAGCAGCGATACTTCTGGCGGAAGCGGCCGAGATATTTAAAGGCATTGTCTGTAGAAAAATCCTCGAACTGCACGAGTAGATTGGGGAAGACTTCCTTCATGGCATCCATGAACTCGTCCATGAACTCATCCATCTAGAGATCACGTGAGTTGATGTGGAGAAGTTGCAAAGTCGTGATTACGAACCTCCTCTGGGGACAGGCGCATTCGGCGCACACCAATGTACAAGGGGTCACTTAGGTATTTCTCCGTCGACGTACCCAGATCCAGGCAGATCGGTAGCTAGGACCCAATAATTTGGTAAGCAACAGTATCAGGCCGATGAGCGCTAGAACCCTTGAAACACACCGCTGATGACGGACGAATGCCTGCACCGGCGATGTAAAGATCACTAAGGCCAGACTTCTCATCAGTTCTCTCCGGTTGACGGGATAAAGTAGTTGCGATAACTCAGATCTAGTCGTACTCACAGTTTGCCCACTGCGATCGGAAGCCCATTCGCACCGAGGTCACCGAGACCGAGAATTCGTGAGCCATCGGTGACAACCGCAATGCGGGCCTCGCGAACGTTGGGCCAGGTGGCAAGAACTTCACGTATCCGGCCCTTGTCTCCAATTGAGACGTACATGCCCTCCGGGCGACGCCAGATGTGTGAGTAATTAGTGCAAGCATCACCAACCTAGATCCCGACAGCAACAAATCAGAGTTAGTGTGTGCAAGCAAACTAATCACAGTATGTATACTCACAGTTGGGGTGTACAAGATTGGAGTCATTTCCTGTAGACGTTAAGCCCCATGTCAGTGATGTCATTAGAGAAGACGTTAGGTATACTTTCCCGCATGTTATCGTACAATAGAGTGTAAAAGAGGGATGGGTCGCGATCTTTGAGGCCATTGAGGAAGATGTACTTTTCGAGGTTGTTATTCTTTGAGCGCAGCTGGGCGAGGCAGCGCGAGCGATGTGTTGCCTGCGAGAAGGCAGGTGGAGGGACCTTGGCAAGGAGCTTGGTCGTAGTAGCGTTCTTGGCAATGCTGATGCTAACTTGGGCAGACATTATGGTGAAGGTGGTGCGTAGTGAAGCGGGGTAAAGAAGCGAGAGAAGTTAAAAGAGGGGGCCGAATAGCGACGAACATGTTCTTATACGCAGCGAAATAAAATAGATTGGGGAGACGCTTGAGCTGGGGAAAGTTAGGGAAATATGAATGGGGTGACGTCAGCACGCGGAATGCATCCAAGAACGGGTTTGTGCTCGCGCCCGATTCGGTTGGTGCTATGCAACACTCCCCAAAGATACAAATCCAGGCCTCGCACGACCACCTTCAGAAAACACCGGCGATTGCGTAAGTGCCGTGGTGCAACTTTTCCCGTGTTTCGCCGAGAGTCGCTGAAACAGCAGGACGCTTTAGGAACGTGAGCGAAAAGCCGACGATGCCTTCAATACAACGAGACAATAAGGGCAGGAGCTGTGTGTTCATGTAGCCGACCGCATGCGATCCAAAACATGTTATTCTCACGGGGATGAGTACCGTAGACACAACATGCTGAGAAGCAGCTAGATTGGCCCAACGCCGGCTAGAGCCACACTTCGAAAGAAAAGGACCAACTAAACTGTGATACATCCGTGGGTTAGCCAGACCAGTCCACGTTCCGATCAACGTATTGCTCCGCACCTGGGCCACAGCGAAAATCACGCTCCAACCGGTCTCAGACTCCCCTCACACCTCACACCCCATCCTAGCTCTAAATTCACCAAAATTCCTTCCTCTTCTTTCGTATCTCCCGGATGAGCGTGGCCTTCTCGCCCCACCGTGCCCGCGCCTTTTCGTGCTCCCGATCGCGTCTCGCCAACGCTGCACGCTGCTGAGAGGGCTTCAGAGGCGCAACATAGCTAACGAAAGAAGGCGAGCATCCGAAAGTATTTGCGAGCTTTTTTCGCGTGTAGAGTGTTGGGTTCTCCGTCCTCAGACGCTGTAACTCCTTGATTTTGTCCTCGGGCAAGCGCGGGTGTGCCAACGTGGGCTGCTTGAGCGGCGGCGGTAAAGAAACGCCAGTAGACTGTGTTGGTGGTTCTGCTTGCAAGAGAGGGGAGGATGGGTTGACCGTGTAGGAAAGCGGTGACGGTGCAGAAGGAGGTGGGCGATGAATGAATGTCAAGTCTTCGGGGAGTGACGTTGAGATTGCGTTGGGTTTATTTAAGAGTGGGTCGGAGTGCCGCATTGGCGGCTTTTGAGGAAGCCGTGTCGCATATCCACGAGTAATAAAAGGAAAGCGGACACGCAAGCTCATCATCCACGGTGTTGTAAACTAATGCTGGCCGAGAGAGTTCTGTTCTGGCTCATCCGTCACACGGATGTCACGTTCCGTCACGTCCGTCACGCCTCTTCTCGCACCCATCGCAGAGCGTTGTGCACGGAGTGCGCACGGTCACCTGAAGGAGCGTCAATGAGTCACTTGTTTTTGTTTGGCCCAACCTGTGCAGCCAACCTGTCCATAACGATAACAATCCTCGGATTATTATCTTCGCGCCTTCATCCCCATGTCAGAAACCAATCAGACAAGTGAGACCTCAACCTCAAAATTCACTGCAATATTTGAAGCTGCGTCAAACGAGTACAAGGCCCTCACAGGGAAACACCTGGAAACACATCCAGTCGCACTTGCGCTCCAGGATCACAATTCTCCTGATTCTGTTTTAGAAGTATTTCGAGAGCAAGCACGGGCTTTCGATGAGTTTCGCAAGGGAGATGACAAGCTCATGGCATGGTTGACTCCGATTGTCAACATACTCTTCACGGTCTCAGCAACCCTAGGAGAAAGCATCGGTCTGGTAAGCCTTCATTTCTCCTACTCATCGCAGTGTTCATACATCCGTCTGTTAGCCATTCTCTCCCGCAAAGACAATCTTTGCTGGGATTGGCGTCCTTCTTGGGGTAAGACGACTCCCACTCCCCTTGACGTGCATCCTGATAGCATTTAACTCAGGTGGCGAGAGATGTTATAGCTAGTTACGAGATGCTTGTCAGCCTCCTCGAACGTACCCAGATTTTCATCCAACGTCTCAATGACTATACATCAGTCCCTCTCACGCAAGCGATGACGGAATTGCTCGGGAAAATCATGGCCCAGGTTCTGTCTATTCTCGCATTGTCGACCAGAGCCGTGAAGGATAGGCGAATCAGTGGGTGTGTTCGTTTGGTGTCCTCTTTTGAGGCTGACTATGGCACAGAAAAGTTTATCAAGAGGCTATTAGGGAGGACAGAGGTAGAGGACGCGCTCAGACGACTGGACGCACTCACGAAAGAAGAGAGTCTGTTGACTGCCACGAGAATCTTGGTGGTTACACATCATGTTGATGATAACGTCCAAGTCATTAGACGCGGTGGGCGTCATCCTTATCCCATCCTCACTCACGTACTGACCTTCATGTGATGTACTCAACAGAAATGGGCGAACAACAACGTTCGTAACTCCATAAAGTTGCCGTTTGTTCTCATGATTGAATCATATTCGCAGGGAATCAGTCAAGAAACGAGCTTCAGGCATGGCTCAATCCTCCGAATCCTTCTATCAATCATGGTACAGCATGCGACACCCAAGACGACGGTACAGCAACGTGGTTTATTCGAAGCAGCAGATTCGGTGAGTGGAAGAAGAATGGCTCGTTGTTGTGGATTCGTGGAAATCGTACGCTCTCCTGCCATTCAGCACCTCGCAGCTGCTTATCGCAGCCATTTTTCAGCGGGATCTGGCAAGAGCATACTCTGGTGGGGAGATTCACGACCATCTCATTGAATGGAAACTTATTGTCCAATAAAGTTCTACGATCATCGAGGACATCATGCTTATGCGGCAATCCAAATCAGCACTGCTCGCGTACTATTACTTTGATTTCAAGGATGCCGCCAAACGTGATCTCCGGGGCTTGCTGGTTTCCCTTCTCTCGCAATTGGTCGACGACTCTGGCTATTGCTGGCGTCTTCTTTCGCGACTATATCAGACATGTCGTAATGGTCGGGACCAACCAAGTGAGACCGCCCTCGCACAGTGTCTCAAAAGTATGCTGGACATCCCCGGACATGTCCCGGTCTATATTATTGTCGATGCATTGGATGAATGTCCAAATGACACCGGAACCCCATCTGCCCGCGAAAAAGTTTTAAATATTGTGGAGGGCCTTATCCAGTTAGAGAATCCCAACCTATTCATTTGTGTCACCAGTCGACCCGAGCAAGATGTGACCGGTGTCTTTGACCCCTTGACATCCTCATCATGCCGCGTGTCCCTCCACGAGGAACACGGTCAAAGGGAGGATATCAATAATTATGTCCGCGCTTTCGTCCAGAATGATAGAGCAATGCGGAGGTGGAGGACAGAGGACAAGGAACTCGTCATCCATGAGCTCACCGAACGGGCCAATGGCATGTGAGTCTTGACTTTTCGAATCTGCGATTGTTGTTCACTGAATCACACAGGTTTCGGTGGGTGTATTGTCAGCTGGACAACCTACGTCGATGCATGCCTTCGAGCATTCGGAAAGCTCTGAATGACCTACCGATCGCACTGGATGAAACGTACGAACGGATATTGCAAGGCATTCCTAGGCAGAAGTCGCACCACGCGCGTCGGCTTTTGCAGTGCATAGTTGCAGCAATTCGTCCGCTTCGGGTTGAAGAGCTGGCAGAGATATTCGCAATTGAGTTTGGCATGAGCGATGCACAAAGTCTAGTGGAGGGGTGGCGACCTGAGAATCCAGAGGAGGCCCTTCTCTCTTCATGCTCCACCCTTATTGCCATCGTCAATGACCGAGGATCGAAAATTGTCCAATTTTCGCATTTCTCGGTCAAGGAATTCTTGACCTCCGATCGGCTCCAAACATCGGATGTTGGCAAGATCTGCGAATTTTACGTGCCATTGGAGCCGGCGCATACGATTCTCGCTCGGGCCTGCCTGACGGTCCTGCTCCAGATGGACAAGAAGATTGACATCAATCGCCTTGGGACATTTCCTCTTGTGTTCTATGCTGCCAATCACTGGGTCGATCATGCCCAGTTCAGGGGAGTGGCATCCCAAATCCAAGGTTCTATGGAACGTCTGTTCAGTCCCAAGGAGCCATATCTCCGTGCGTGGATTTGGATACGTGGCATGGGGCCGTATCCAAACCACGCCATGATCGGTGACATTGAATATCCGAGTCCGCCATCACCAACGCATACACCATTGTATTATGCGGTGAAATCTGGATTCAGCGTGCTTGCAGAGCACCTTATCATTGCGCATGCGGAAGACGTCAATGCCAACCGTGGTCTTAAGTGGAGTCCATTGCACGTGGCATCATATGAAGGAACGTTTGATGCGGCGTGTGTGTTACTTGACCACGGGGCTGACGTGAACATATGCGAGAGTGTGAACTGGACGCCATTACATTTCGCATCGTGCCATGGACGTGTCAGGCTCACCCAGCTCCTTCTCGAGCGTGGGGCTAACATAAATGCACAAGTTACGCTCTTTGGCACTTCCCTAGGGCTTGCCTCACGCAAAGGACATCTCGAAATCGTGCAGCTATTGCTTGATTATGGAGCGGATGTAAACATCAGGGGAGAAGATGGCTTGTCACTTTACCAGGTAGCCACTAAGGAGGGACACCACGAGGTGGCGCAGCTGCTCTTAGCGCACGGCGCTTGAGGAGAATCCGTGGAATCAGATACTGATGGTGAAAATACTAGTACGGTAGAGTCAGGTTGAAGTAATGCCTTACTAGGCATATATATGCTAACGGACAGTACGATGGGACTGGGAGGCATACGAAGAGAGAAGAATCGAGAAGGTTCTTGCGCCTCAGCACTGGTTGCCTAGACGCTCGTTTGACATTAGAATCCACTAGTGATAGCTGTGCCGCGTTTGTATCGATTCCGAGGGCAGTGGAAAGAGGGTAGGGTTAGTAGATCATAGAGTAGTATGACGGAGGGGCCGCGCCAGTGGGTACTGTTTTACATCTGTCTCGGACACAATAAGGAGTTTGAAAGCCCCCCATGATATGCTGCTAGTACCAGCACCTCCTCGGCTTACTACCAGGTTGAGCGACCCATCCGCCCAATTGTGTCCATGTAATATTCTTTTATCTTTTTATACCGAAAGGCGACAGGCGTTTGACGCCAACGCGGATTAAGGCTTCAAAGGCAAAGGAACTCACAGAGCCCACGCCAACCTCTAACACGCTTTCCTCTTGCCCCTCATCAATACGTACTCGAATACCTACGGCGGTCAATACCTCGCGCTTCCTTGCTCCGCATCATGAGAATCATCCTTACCGCATGTAGATAGTGCCTGGTTTTCACGTGGCTCAGCGCTACCGATTGGGCATGGGACGGAACTGGTGCCCTGGAAAGGGAGGCGTATAGGAAGTAGCGGCTGCAGTGGGACATCAGCAGACGGTTCGGTCGACTTGATACAGAATGGAGTGGGAGCACGTTCTGTCGCCTCTCTCGTTTGTACGGTTCTCGTTTGCGGAGCTAGGCGGTCAAGAGGGCGCACCTCAATGTTGTCGTGCGCGCGGAGGTGGGCATGATCACAACGCTGGGACGGACGACTCGGGACGATATGCTGCAGTAGAGCAAGGCGGACACCGTGAAATTTGAGGTTTCTACTTGCCCGCCAGCACCATGACCGGCTGCCATACAGGCTGGCATTATGCCGTGCCACCGCGGGCATGATAGCGATATTGATTGCCAAGTCCAACTCGTGGCGGGCATGACGAAGAGCGGGAAGTAGAGATGGCGTACTATCTGATGCCCCATCTCGACGGGAATCTACTGCGCCACTCAGTTGGCCCAAGAGCCGACGTCGACCAAGTCGATGCCAAGCTCCTTCACCTCGCCAATTAGTTGAACGGTCTGCTCGATGTCCTACTGTAATCTAACACAGCCACTTCCCACCCACGCACTCTTTGTGGCCTTCCGCCCATCCGTAGCACTGAGCAGCACAAAAACGGTCACTCTCCCAACGCAGCACGGATGGATAGGAATCAGGACGCGCGCCGGACTCTCGAACGATGACCCACATGCAATCGACTTTGTGATTCTAGTAAGTGCAGATGATCTATTACCCTGAAGAGACGGGAACGATGCTGAAAGCCACCCGGTGTCGATCGCTTTGTTGCTACTACAAATATTAATGGGTCTTCAGAGGACCGTAGATCGTCTTCGGTCGTCTCTTTGAACGCAGAAAGTCATTCGACCAGGGTATCTTCCATGCTCGTGCACTACACACAACGGGAACCTATCAACAGTGTTAATCAGCCTCATCAACATGAACAGAAATAATTACCGTTGTCCTCCCGTCCATTTTCATTGGCCAACCCAATCGACGTGTTCACTCGACGGGTACGACCTGCGTTCGTCTTCATCCTCATCGCGACCTAGATGCAAACCTTGGCCACCCGCATATGCGCAAGTAAACTTCCCGCTCGATACGTGCAAGCCCTGCATCCTCGGGTGAGATGCGGCCCTCGAACACACCGCGATCACTTCCATGACGACGATCCCCGCGAAGGGCATCGACAAGCCCAGCAACATCCGTCCGTCTCAAAATCACATAGAGAATGTTTTCAAAAAGAGAAACGGGAACAAAAAGCCGACGATAGCTTCACGTCAGCGAGAGGGTAGCAGGTTTCCGCTACGTTGTGTGCATCTGTATCCTTATGTAGCCGAGACTATACGAGTCCAGCACATTATACTTACACAGGACAGCAAAGTAGGCACAACGCGTTGGAAAGAGGCAGATGGCCCAACGCCGACTAGAACCCCATCGTCGAATGAGAAGGATCAACTAAACTATGACGCATCCGTGGGTTAGCCAGACCAGTCCATGTTCCTATCAACGTATTGCTACGCACCTGGGCCACAGCAATAATCACGCTCCAACCAGTCTCGAACTCCCTTACACCTCAAACACCTTACAGCTCACCAAAATTCCTTCCCCTTCCTTCGTATCTCTCGGATGAGCGCAGTCTTCTCACCCCACCGTGCCCACGCCTTTTCGTGCTCCCGATCACGCCTCGCTAAAGCACCACGCTGCTGAGAGGGCTAAGGCGCAACATAGATAACAAAAGAAGGCGAGCATCCAAAAGTATCTGCGAGCTTTTTCGCGAGTAGAATGCTGAGTTCTCCACCCTCAGATGCTGTAACTCTTTGATCCTGTCCTCGGGTAAGCGCGGGTGTACCAACGTGGGCCGCTTGAGCGGTAGCGGTAAAGAAATACTGTTCGACGATGTTGGCGATTCTACTTGCAAGACAGGGGAGGATGGATTGTCCGTGTAGGAAAGCGTGATGGTGCATAAGGCGATGGGTGATGAATGAATGTTAAGTCTTCAAGCTTCAGGGAGTAACGTTGAGATTGCGTTGGGTTTATTTACACGACGGGCATCTGATGGATAAGCGGAGTCTGCTTATCCGCGCCGTCCTTGCCCGTCGTGTTGAGTGTTGGACTACTGTTGGACTGCCAACGACGGCCGGGCCGGCATTGCCGGCCCGTCTCGTCTCATATATCGGGCAAGGGCGACTTGAGCGCGTGCGGACGTCCCCATTACAGCTACTACATGCACATAAATAGTACGATACTTCCAACTAACTAATCTAAGTCCTTTCCCCCCGGACTCGCTCGCTCGCTCCCCCTCCCCCCTCCTAGAGAGAGTGGGTCGGAGTTGCCGCATTGGCAGCTTTTGAAGAAGCTGTGTCGCATATCTACGGGTAAGAAAGGGAAGTGGACATGCAAGGTTACAAACCAATCACCTGCTGTAGTTGAGGACTTTTAGCGAAAAGTCACGCATCCAGAAGGGGGTCAGGTACCAGCAACTTGGCCCGTCAAAGGGAGTTGCCGTTTGATTTTCGTAGTCAGCTAAACATTCACACGTATTTTTCTTTTGGTTAAGTCATGAAATTTCGTTATCAAATTCACATGGGGGGTTTTTTTTTTTTGGCTAAGGGCCCGTTCGGGAACTTTGTCACGCTTCGAGATACCAGCCAAAACTTTATCTCGGTGAAATGTTGCCGCGTGTGAGAAAATTTGCTGTTCGGGAACAGATTCAACTTGCCTGAGATCGTATTTGGGTGAAAAAACGCCAGCCAAAGTGAAATCGAGGTCTGACCCTCGATTTCACTCAGATAGCGTTACCTGTGTGACAACGTGTGATGGATGTGTTACGCTTGTGTGATGCACGACCAGAGAAACACGTGAGCT
>QFEY01002687.1:0-10209 GCA_003316435.1 Russula virescens | reverse complement strand
CCGTCCCAAGCCTTGGCACACGCGAGATGCCCATGTCTTAGCAATTGAGACCTCTTTGTTGTCGGAAACGTGATACGTAATATACTCGGCGGCCATAGCCACAAAATCGCGTCGCGGTCACGGGATAGCGTACTGTAGCCTGTGCATCACCGCGACTATTCTCTTATTGTTACTTTTACCCGTTTCTTTTGCTACGAGGTCAACAGGAAAACCAGGCATCGTGTCGCTTTGCCTTATGGCCACCACGACGTCTGCACGAGAGTGTCCCATATGTTTGGACAAGTTCCGTGACCCGGTGGTTACTCCTTGTGGTAAGCTGCTGTGCCTATTCTAATCTCTATGACTTGATACTGACGTCCGTCCCGTAATTTAGGCCACCTCGCCTGTGACCCCTGCATCAAAACACACGCTCGCAGATCCAGCAACCCTTACGAAGCGACGTGCCCCACATGCCGTGCCCCATTTCCCATCGGCGAGTACCCACATCCAACCTGACAACCTCCCAACCATCTCTCGCTGATTCGGACCCGGTCCTCTTTCCAGTCACACCGGACATGTCCATAGTCCCAAAGAAGTACCACATTTTCATATCCCCCCCGCTCCGTCGCGTCTTTCTCGGAGACGCGGACGATTCGAGTCGCGACGCGATGATCGAGAAGCTCAACGCGGAAAACGCGAGACTCAAAGCACGCGTCACCACGCTCATAGTGGACAAGGACCTTCTGATGGATCGCTGTGAGGCTGCGCAGTGCGCGCTCGCGCGCCTCACCGCAGACGAGCGCGCAGCGCGTCTCGCGCGGGACGAAGCGAGAGAAGAAGCACGCGTCGCCAAGCTGAACCTCGAAGAGCTCCGGGTCCGGCACGATGCCCTCGCTCTCAAGTCTCGGTAAGAGTTCCCAACCAGCACTTTGGGTCTCGGTCCTCTCCGAGCAACGCCGATTCTTAGTTTTCTTGCATCGTGCTGTAGGCGTCAGGGATTACAATTGGCCGCGAATGGGAAGCGCACGAGTAGGCATGCCGCTCTTGACGATTCCATGCGCGCCTCGAGCGATGATAGCCCCGAATTTTCGCGCGCATCAATCGACGGTCCAGGCGCCCGTCCTATCAAACCGATGCCGAAACGACCCAAACTCCGGCCCACTCATGCGGTGTCGCCGGAACGGACTGTTGAGCAGTCGCCTCCGAGACCGACTGTTTCTGCTTTGAGGAGGAGGGCCTTGTTCACGTCATCCGAATCCTCGCCCTCTCTAGGGTCTGCTCCCCACACAAGTGCGCGATCGGATCGCATTTTATGCGATTTGACGACGAGGAGGAACGCACGCATCGCTCGTTATGTGGATAGTAGCAGCGGCGACGAGGCCGATAGCCATGACGAGCGAAGCAACATGGAGGACTTCGCCGAAGCTCGCCCTCCCTCCCCCCGAACCTTTTATGGCGCACGTCTTCCGTCATTTGCCAATTTCCTACGTGTTCCAAGGAGCTTTGAGCAGCTCTGAAGGCATCTATGAGATGAAACGGCAACGAAACTCCTTCAAGCTTGCTAACCTATTGGGCGTGCAAAGACACCATTACATCGTGGAAGAAGATGCATGTTGTTTATTGAGGTTCTATTGGAGTGGGACCATGGACTGTTGACCCTGAAGCTAATCCGATCTAGCTACGACATAACCAAGCAATCGAGTTGTTGTATATGTCTGAGCTGTGACTCAGACGTTAAAGAATCCTTGTTTTAATCCAGACTTCACCAATTCACTCGCTTATAATCAGTCGGCCGCACGTGCAGGAGGTAGCCTATATCACGTTAACACACGAATGTCGCGTGAGTGCCGAGGTTTTGTCAAAGACGCGTTGCAATTTAGCCATGGTATCACCTCGGCAAAGCGAGGATGACAAAATTAAGAGGCTCATATCATAGGAGCCCGATTTTTGTATGATGCTGTACAGTGTGGGACAGCTCAGAGGCGCTCGCTTTTTGTCCTCGGTACGTAAACACCGCGGCTGGGCGCCTTTCTGTTCGGCGCCGCACAAATCGATAGACATGTGTACAACATTCTTTGCGCTTTATCATAAAGTGCATCTCCCGCCTGTGTTTCACCCGCCTATCCGTTCGACGGCGAAGCACAAGCGGGCTATCGCAATCCTTTCATCCCATGTCCTCCGCCACCTCCGCACGAGAGTGTCCCATATGTTTAGGAAAGTTCCGCAATCCTGTAGTTACACCGTGTGGTAAGCCGCGGACCCCGTTATAGCGTTTTGTTTCGAGATTCCTGACGTGGTTCAATCAGGCCATCTTACATGTGAACTTTGTATCAACGCGCACGTTCGCCGTTCCGAGCATCCTTACGAGGCGACATGCCCCTCATGCCGGACCTCATTCCCAAAAGGTAGTATGCGTCTATTCATCTTCGCATCGTCCTCTGCTGACCTTCATAACACCAGCCCTTGCTGATCTATCCACCATACCGACGAAATACCACGCCTTTATCTCTCCCCCTCTCCGCCGCGTTTATCTGGGAGAAGTGGATGACGGCAGTCGGACGATCATTGATGGCCTCAAGTCCGAGATTATTACTCTCAAAAGGCACAATGTGACCCTCAGTCGTGACATTGAATCCTTATCCAAGAACCTGTTGGAGTCACGGAACGCTCTTCTTCACCTTGCTTCTTCCGCACGCGATGCGCGTCTTTCTTTGGATGAGGCGAACCAGCGTTTAGAAAGGCTCAGGGTTGAGTGTGATACTCCCAAATCCCGGTGAGCTAGATATACATTCTTTTGTTAGATAGGTTGATTAACCCTGTAGGCCGTACTAGAGGCATGAATCCCTCGCCAGTAATGAACACGAATCGCATGAATGGCCCGGCTGCCCTCGGCAATACGTCTTCGAACAACTCCAGATCCTCGTCTCAGGCGACCGATCCCTCCAAAGGTCGCACTATCGGATTATTAGCTACGCGCGCAAATCATCGATCTCTGACGAGCCTGATTTATGATGGTCCCAGGGACGTCGATGATCGTGCTGGCTATAGATATTGTTGTGTCGCCCTGGCATTCGTAGTGGGACTTTTCTGGTACACCAGTGCCAGGTGGACCAATGATATGAATAGGGCCGATTACTCTCGCCGGTGGTAGCAACATGTCACGACTGACTACGGATCAGGTAGCTGCCGCGAGGAGCCAACTATGGTGGTCACAGTGAGCCGCATATCTTCGATCCCTTCCAGTTGTCCCGTTCCCTTCTTCCTTCCTCCTTTCCGAGTGACAAGGCACCTGGAGTAGCTCGCCAGTCGGACAATATACAGTATTCTGTTGTTTCTTAGTTGTAACCAACAGGTTTCCTCGATCAATCAGTTCACAGAATGGAACTGAGAAGCAGGGACTACATAGTACATATCATGACCGACGTGACGTATGTTATGAGAGTTAAACCCAACCCGATGTAGTTACATAGGCTAACATAGCAATAGAAGGTGATATCCTGTATACCTGAGCTGTACGAATAATGGTCTCGGCCTTTCCTTTACCGTGCTATCAATGCATCTTCTTGAACCTTTGCCACAGGTGGGAGCCACCCGAAAGTATATGGGCGTCGGGCGCCTTCGTTATCAAATTGCCTAATGGTGCCACTACTCTCGGTAAGCGCGACTCCGTTCTTTTCGTCTCGTCTCTTTTACCCGTGTCTTTCGCTCAAAAGTCAACAGAAGGCTAGGTGTCGCATTACTTTGTCCTATGACCCTCGCAACATCCGCACGAGAGTGTCCGATATGGACAGGTCCTATGGTTACTCCCCGCGGTAAGCCACCCCATATATGCCTTAGTTCTGATGTCGTCTCACGACCGGATTGCCTCCCTCGTGGTACTTGCATCAAAATACACGCTCACAGATCCAGCGATCTTTGAGGTTACATGCCCCACATACCACGCCCCGATCCCCCTCAGGGATTACCCTCATCCGATCGTTTGCAGCCTCGCAACAACCCTCTCTCACTGATTCCGGCCCTCTCCTCTCCCCTGTCGCACCAGACCTGTCCACTATCCCAAAGAAGCACCTCTCTCCCGCTCGTTGCGCCTTTCTCGAAGGCGTGGACGATTTTAACCATGAAGCGACGATAAAACAGTTCAACGTGGAAGTCGTGGCGCTCAGAGCGCCTAGCGGCATCGGCACGCTCAGGCGCGACATGGTCCTCGTTATTAATCGCTGCGACGTGGCCAGGTTGCGCTCGCAAGTCTCGCTGAGCTGATCCTCGAGAAGGCCCCACTTTGGGCACCCTCGTGATGAAACTCACCTGAGAGTTCCTTACCAACGCGTTAGGTCTTGGTCCCTGATTCATTGTTGAACCGCGCTGTAGGGATACCAGAATCCTGTACATGTCGAGGCGCGCGAGCGAGTATGTTGTACTTGATGATTCTATGTGCGCCTCGTCCGATGATAGGCCCAAGTCTTCCGCCCTCAGGCTCCCACCTCGATCGAGGGTGCTCGTCCTACCGAACTGATGTTGAAACGCGCCAAACTCCAGCCCGTGTGTGCGGTATCGCCGGAATCGACTGTTTGGCGGTTACTTTCAAGTCCCATTGCCTCGAAGGAGCGACCCCACTCTTTCCATCCGAATTCTCTTCTTTTCCCGAGTCCGCTTCGAACACAAGTGCAGGTCCGTTCGCAGGCTACGCGGTTCTGGGATGAGGAACGAATGCGTCGCTCGTTACTTGGACAGCAGAAATCTCTCACCTGTAACTTCCAAGGTAATTTCCTAGGATCCCCGCTTCCGCCGCCTGTATTCCAGCGCAATTCAAGGCACTCTCAGGACTACCTATGAGTTGTAATACAAACGAAACCTCTTCAGAGTCTGCTATCCTATGGGGCGTATGACGCATTGATGCCCTTACAACGCGGGCAGAAGACGCATGTTATTTATACAAGTTCATATTGGTATGGGTTTGAGGCCTATTGGGGACTGGTAACCCGATCCAATGTAGCTATAATACAAAGTTGTCGAGTGACGGAATTGCATGCCTTTATGTCAACAGGAAATGTGACATTACAGTACAACTTGCAGCAGTTGCAAGGTCTTCCTCATTCAATACCGACCTCCAATTCCCGCATCTTTATTTCAGTTGGCTGCACACGCACGAAGCATATCACATCAACACCGTGTCAGAAGCATGGTTTAACAAGTGCCACGATTGATAACGAGAGAAATGTGAACATTTTTATTTGCGATCGAGGCAGTGACGCTCCCCATAGCGCTCGCCGTGGCAATGACAAGCGATTGGAAAAGTGCCCAGGTCTGTGGCAACGATCTCAATGACGCAGAGGTGGAGGGGAGAACCATATGTCAAAGGTACAGCAAGGTTGGATTTGGCTAAGTAAGTGGCTTCATGCGGTGATGAGCGTGGATCATTTTACAATGGCGATCCACTTAATGTAAAATATGTTGAATGTTGTAGATCACGGATCCATGCGAGTGAGACAGACCGAAGAGGTATTGTGAATTATTGTCAGCTGCGTCACGCGAGTGAATGATGACCAAACGTAGGTGTTCCACGCCCACGCGATCGTTGTCATAGCCAGCCTCCCGTTCAACCTCTCCAAGTGGCCATTCTCTCTCCGACAAGGACAAGCCTTACCACCTCACTATCTCACTTGTACATATCTCGACGTCGGACGACATCTCCCCTCATGCCCAAGCCTTAGTAGGCACGCTGTAACCACATCCCTCACGCTACAAACACAGTCAAGCGCTCAACCCAAACTTACGCCCATCCGTTTCAGGTAATATTTGATGTCTGTCAGCCAAAATGCGTGGCCGAGGGAGGCCACGCACCGACCTTCGTCCCAACCCTCTACCACCGCCCCCACACTGTCTTTTATCCCTTCCTCACAGCCGACCAAGCCCCCTTCTCAAGGCTACATTTCTTCGATATTTGAGATATGAGCAACCAATCACAGGCAGGGTCATCTCGTTTTCAAGTGCTTTTCGAGTCGGCTTTGCAGGATTACGAACAGAGGACGAACATAAAGTTGCCTGAGCACCCACTCGCAGAGCAACTCGAGACATGCGGGTCCGTGGAGGATGTCACTGCGGTTCTTCAAGAGCAAGCTGGGACCTTGGGAGGGAGCGATAAAATCATGAAATCGATCGCGCGTGCAGTCGGGGTCTTACATAAGTTTTCAAACATGGCTAACGCCATAGGCCTGGTACGTCATGTGGAAGATGTTGATGGGCGTCTTCCGTGTCTCTGATACAGTACCACTTTCCTACAGTCTCATGCGAAGTTATTATATATTGGCCTCGGTATCATACTCAATGTACGTACATTTCTCAACTTCTCAATTGTGCATTGTTATACCATCCGAGTACCCCAGGCCGCTAAGGGCGTGAACGACACCCATGAGGCGCTCATTGAATTGTTCAAATCGATTGAACACTTTCTGAAGCGTCTTGATATTTATACACAGATCCCTTCTACGCGTGCTCTAGACGAGATTGTGGTCGAGATATTGGTGGAGCTACTTTCCACCCTCGCTTTTGCGACAAAAGAGCTCAAGCAGGGACGATCCAGTGAGTCCGTCGTTGCTGACGTCTTACCCTACTCAGTGCCATGCAGAGAAACTTGTAAAAAAACTTTTTGGAGAAAAGGAACTCCAAGTGGTACTACAGAGGTTAGATCGTCTCACTCGGGACGAGGCGAAGACGACTGCAGCGGAGACCCTCAGGGTCGTGTATGGTCTTGTCCAGGATATGAGTAAGTAAACGCACCGTACTTGTCTCTTGCTGCTGGCTTTTGAACACTTCCCCTTCTAGATGGCAAGGCATCCCATGATACTGTCCTGGAAGCCCTTGGTATGTCTTGTTTGCGACATCAAACCGGTTCGGCGTCTGACTCGGCGTTAGAGATCCTACATCAAATGGCGAGTGGAATCAATAAGTCGAAACGTCAGTTGCATGTAAATGTTACCATCCGTGGCGGAAACACTAAGACGATCCGGTAGGCGACGAGTTGCAGACAAATATTCAACGTTGGCTCTCCCCACCGGATCCTTGGAAGAACCACAACGCTGCCCACACATTGCACCATGCTGGGACCTCCACGTGGTTCGTCGAAGGTGATTCCTTCTCGCAATGGAAGTCATCCGGACCGAGCTCCATTTTATGGGTCCACGGGAAACGTCAGTTGTCGCCTTGCCATTTATCTTTGCGGAGACTCTTAATGGTTTCGACCCTTTGCAGCGGGCGCTGGCAAGAGCGTGATCTGGTATGTCGCGTGGTTAATATCTTCGTCCAGGGAGCTCATGACATCGGTTAGCTACTCAATTATCCAGGACATCGACACCATGAGGAAACGCGGACTTGCCTCGCTAGCATTTTTCTATCATGACTTCAATGAGGATAAAAAGAGGAACTTACGTGGGCTACTCTCATCTGTTCTCGTCCAGCTTTGCCATCAATCCGACTCCTATCATGACATCCTTTCCAAATTCTATTCGGATCACGCCAATGGTTCACGCGAGCCTGGCGATGACGGGCTTGCCGAATGTTTGAAGAACCTTCTAAAGCTGAAAGGAGAAGCCCCCGTATTCTTAGTTGTGGACGCGTTAGATGAATGTTCAGACACATCTGATAAGCCATCCCCCCGAGAGGAAGTTCTCCGGTTTGTGGAGGGCCTTGTGGAGTTACAAGTTCCGAATCTGCGCATATGCGTGACCAGCCGTCCCGAGGTCGATATCAAAGCTGCCCTCGATCGTTTGACATTCTGCTCTGTTTCCATACACAGAGAGAAGGGACAAATTAGGGACATCGTCAACTATATCAATTGGGCCGTCAATGAGGATCCAAAAAACAAAAAATGGAGACCGGAGGATAAGGAACTGGTTATCGACGTTCTCACAAGCAAAGCCCACGGCATGTAAGACACCAACATCTAAATTATTGACCGCTCTCGCTCATACTTCATACCTGTGACAGGTTTAGATGGGTGTACTGTCAAGTGGTCTATCTTCGCGGTTGCCACCCAGGACGCATACGACACGCTCTGGCGCAATTACCGGAAACACTTGACGCGACCTATGAGCGTACTTTGCTCGAGATCAATAAGGCAGACTGGGAACTTGCTCATCGTCTGTTTCAATGTGTTGCTGCGGCTTCCCGCCCACTCCATGTCAAGGAATTGGCGGAGTTCCTCGCATTCGACTTCAAGGCAGAGTCCATTCCCACGTTCCATGAAGGGTGGCGTCTAGACGATCCTGTGGATGCTGTATTTTCTACATGTTCCACATTGCTTTCCCTTGTTGATGACTCTGACTATGACAATGACAATGACCTCGGTTTCCATTCCCGAATCATACAGTTTTCGCATTTCACTGTTCAAGAATATTTGACGTCTACCCGCCTTGCCAAAGCCAATGACGAAAATCTCCGTCGCTATCACATTGCTATGACACCCGCTCACACCCTCGCCGCGCAAGCCTGTTTGGGAATCCTGCTACACCTAGACGAAAATGTCACCAAGGACAGCCTTCAGAAATTTCCTCTTACCGAATATGCTGCCCAGAACTGGGTCAACCATACCCGATTCGAGGACGTATCGCAAAAGGTCGAAGAGGGGATGAAACAACTCTTTGATCAGGGCCAACCACATCTCGCGATTTGGGTTTGGATACGGGACCCAGTATTTCCCTGGCGTATATTCGATCGAGCCGAAAGGCCGTTGCCACCGAGAGGAACTGCCTTGCATTATGCTGCTGTTTGTGGCTTACACGGGTTGGTCAAGTTCCTGGCCATTAAATACCCACAAGACATGCATTCTCGGGCCTCCGATAATGAATTGACTCCATTGCATTTGGCGTCGCAATATGGGGATGTGGCAGTCACGAAGATTCTTGTCGAGCACGGTGCAGATCCGACAGCCCAGGATATAGATGGATCGACTCCTCTGCATTTTGCGTCGCGATATGGGGATGTGGCAGTCACGAAGATCCTTGTCGAGCTCGGTGCAGATCCGACAGCCCGGGACAAAAATGGATCGACTCCTCTGCATTTGGCGTCGCAATGTTGGGATGTGGCAGTCACGAAGATTCTTGTCGAGCACGGTGCAGATCCGACAGCCCAGGACAAAGATGGATCGACTCCTCTGCATTTTTCATTGCAATATTTGAATGTGGAAGTCGTGCTGTTCCTCGTCACGCACGGTGCAGATCCGACAGTCCAGGACAAAGATGGATCGACTCCTCTGCATTTGGCGTCGCAACGTTGGGATGTGGCAGTCACGAAGATTCTTGTCGAGCTCGGTGCAGATCCGACAGCCCAAAACAAGCAGGGATTGACTCCTCTGCATTTCGCATTGCAATATTCGAATGTGGAAGTCGCGCTGTTCCTCGTCACGCACGGTGCAGATCCGACAGTCCAGGACAAAGATGGATCGACTCCTCTGCATTTGGCGTCGCAATGTCGGGATGTGGCAGTCACGAAGATTCTTGTCGAGCATGGTGCAGATCCGACAGCCCAGGACAAAGATGGATCGACTCCTCTGCATTTGGCGTCGCGATACGGGGATGTGGGAGTCACGAAGATTCTTATCGAGCTCGGTGCAGATCCGACAGCCCAAAACAAGCAGGGATCGACTCCTCTGCATTTCGCATTGCAATATTCGAATGTGGAAGTCGTGCTGTTCCTCGTCACGCACGGTGCAGATCCGACAGTCCAGGACAAAGATGGATCGACTCCTCTGCATTTGGCGTCGCGATGTCAGGATGTGGCAGTCACGAAGATTCTTGTCGAGCTCGGTGCAGATCCGACAGCCCAGGACAAAGATGGATCGACTCCTCTGCATTTGGCGTCGCAATATGGGGATGTGGCAGTCACGAAGATTCTTGTCGAGCACGGTGCAGATCCAACAGCCCAAAACAAGCAGGGATCGACTCCTCTGCATTTGGCGTCGCAATATGGGGATGTGGCAGTCACGAAGATTCTTATCGAGCACGGTGCAGATCCGACAGCCCAGGATAAAGGTGGATCGACTCCTTTGCATTTCGTATCGCAGAATTCGAATGTGGAAGTCGCGCTGTTCCTCGTCAAGCATGGTGCAGATGCAACAGTCCAAAACAAGCAGAAATCAACTCCTCTGCATTTGGCGTCGCAATGTCGGGATGTGGCAGTCACGAAGATTCTTGTCGAGCTCGGTGCAGATCCGACAGCCCAGGACAAAGATGGATC
>QFEY01002668.1:0-17077 GCA_003316435.1 Russula virescens | reverse complement strand
TGCATAGGGATTCGCATTCACAAAAATATGTTTTCGAAGAGCCGGACATGTATTGAGATTGCTACGGAGGCGGCGATGGCAGGTGAGAGTAGCGAAGAATGGGAGGGTTTACAAAGCATTACTATATTTGGGGACAGATACATAGGCCTCTAAGGCGAGGCATAGCTGCGCGGTCAGAGTGCATCAATACCGCGAGTGGTATACACAGCCAGGGCCTCTAAGCAATATCTGATTCCTAATCATTCGGAGATCATTCGGAGCTAATCCGTTATCAGTCGGAACTACAAAAATTCATTACAAATCATTTGTGGCTAAATTGCTACGGCTCCCTCCAGTTCTGCCTGCCGGATTCCGAATCGCGTTGACTCCGACTGATTGGGTCCGTTTTTGGCTGGGGGTGATTCTCCGATGATGAAACCTTGCTCTGGCAGATATTTAAAACCTGTCAGGAATGCCGTTTACATTTGCGTTTGCGTAAAATTTCACCTGGACTCAGGAGCACGAGCATATGTAGCCTGGCGGCCCTTAGACAGTGGTGTTTTTCCAACTCAAAACTCCAACACGTGACTTTCAGGTCCTTCCAAGGGTGACAGATGCGACAGAAAGTGACATGATGAATGTGATATGACGTTGTTTTTGATTTGCCAGTTTGTGATTTGCATGAATTTCTTGCTCATTTCTTTGTCAATCATCATGAAACATCATACATGGCATCTCGACTTCTCCTTGATGTAGTCCATACATTTTGTGCTTGAAAAATTTGTTGCGTGTTGAAAAATGACACAACACAGTTACCAAGCAGTAAACACTTGAGTAAACAGTAACCGAAGAAAAAGCTCGTATTATTACTCATATTATGTCATATCGCATAAGCCTGTCACTCCCTGTCACTCCTGACACTCCCGGAAAACCCCGAAGCCACGTGTTGGAGTTTCGGCGTTAACTGATTCCATTCCGTGTCAGTGCTGGTTCTTACGGAGGGCAAGTTAAACGCCAATTTCAGGCATCAATCGGCATAGGGATGAGTACGAATCGCCGTAAGCATACGGTAAGCCTTACGTCTCGTTGTCAATGATCTCTAACAATCCATGAGGCTTGCATGAAGCTAATAAAGAAGAAAACAATTACTCTCATGCTCGTTGTGGGCTTGTGGCCTACAGTACAGTCCCGCTCTGACACCCGCCATCATGTTCACTAGGTGAAGCGTTGGGACGCATTAATATTCAGTCTTTCAGGCCACCGGTCCATTCTCAGCATTGTTCCCGGTCATGAGCGGTGAAGAGGTGGGGATTGGCTGCATAGTTCTCATTACAGCATTGTGTAAGTTGAGACTCGAGAGTGCCTTTCTCGGTTGACTTTTACAGTAATAATCACCATCATTGCCCGCTGACAGTCCCGTTGACCCATAATGTGAACGCAGCCAATTGTGATTGGTTCGTACAATCGTATTGTACTGACAGCTGATTCCCGTGGTATCAACAATGCCATCACCGTGCTTTTGACGTTGCGACTTGGTCTGCTGCATGGCTCTCGATGTAGTCTAAGCCCGGAAACGCCGCAGAATAATTAGTATGTGACCTTCTATATGCGGCAAAGAATTCTCTGACACTTCTAGGGGAAATTTCTAACGCCACTAACAAACATCAAAAAATCAATGTAACGACTACCTCCATTTTTCTACCGCCCTCAACCCTTCAGTCAGGGCCTGTTTATTCCCGTCTATGACCCGCTTTTTTCTCCAACCGAGGTAAACCTGAGCGGCACCCGGGACCTGGACAAGCAATCTACACAGGCTCGCGTTATTGATGACACGACACTTTCATCCCCGCGTGCTACATGTGCCGTCACATCCGACTGTTCTCATGCACACAAAGAAAATAATCCGCTGACATGTGGTGGTCTGTGCTTCTCCTGTTCAAGTTCCGAAGTTATTCCCCCTTTGTCCCAGCATCGAATGACTGCCTAGGTTGCAACCTGCTCCAAAGCTTGTTTCACCGGGACTAGCACTCGCCCGAGAAACCCACGTACACCGTCTGCCCTTCTGACGTATTCCATGCGAAAAGATTCCCATCCACGCCAGTGGCTTGATGGACGGATCAGGGGGGACGTTGGGAGGGACCACTGGCTCAATGCACATTCCACGGTAAATGGCCCGGTATCTGACATTTCCATACCAAAATGAATTTGACGCAAGACCGTCTGCGCGGGCCCGTCAACCCCTCTCAAACATTTTAGTTCGCAGATAGACTTGCACGCTAGACTGCCTCGCATTATCGGCCTCACCAACCGTAAACAACCTTATGAGAGCAAAGAACTTGAAGGCATACCACGACCCACGTGGCCTGGAGGTAAGTATTCTTCTGTAGTATTTCGCGAGGCATCTCTGCGAAATGTACATACGCGAGTCCCTATACACCTATCAACCCCATACTGCAATAACTTAATATCAATAAAATATTCACCATACTGACTGTTACAGACCTCAATTGCCTAATGATTGCGAGTCGGGGTGGAATTTTTGGACATTAACGTCGCACTTCTGACTCGCATTTTCACATGCTCCGGGATCACTGCCTTCTTGATGGAAAGGACCCTATCGTTAAGGTAGATTGAAAACCGAATTTGGATGTACCATCTGACCGTTCCTTTGATTCACAAGGTACATCCACAGTAGCTTTAACCTGAGTTCCAAGTCGGCCATGGTTACACGGGTCTGACAGCTCTGCCAAGTACCTCACTATCCCCGCGGTGTCATCCCTTTGAACTATAGTTCGCGTTCCAGGAATCTGGTCTCAGTGAACGAGCATCCAGCACTACAAACTTGGCCAGAAATGTGGAGGTGGTGGCGATCCGAAGTAAAAGGTAAGTGCGCTGGATTCAATTCATCATAGGGGTGGTTTTTGCGATCTATCATGCGGTATACAGGTGTGCCGCTTGTTGTGCACCCTAGCCTCCTGTTCGCAGTCAAGGACCCTAAAATACTCATTTTTCTTAAAGACCGCACTTAGGTGACCCTGGATTTTTATCCCGTCTTTGTGTACCTAGAATGGTGAGGTAACGCTTGGGACTGCATTAAGATCGAATCGGCGGACAACTGCTCTGAAGGCCTCTGCTGAAGCGTGATGATTCCACTTGGGCTGTGTTAAATGTATATTCCTTCTTCATCATTGGTCGAAAAAAAATACAGGGAAACGTATAAAAGGCAAGCAAATTTACTCTGCTATTCTCCAGTCCAAAGTGCATCTTCAGGATTACCACAGCCTCCATCTACTCTTCACTATGATGCTTCCCAAGTCCCTTGTCTTTTTTATCGCGGCATTCGCTGCGGTGACCGGCGTCGCTGCTTCCGCTACCCCAGTGGCTAAGCGTGGCGGCTCGTGCAACACTGGGACATTGTCCTGCTGCAACACGATCACTAATGCCAACGACCCAATCGTGGCTCTCCTGGAGGGCACGGCCGGCATTGCTATCCCAGTTGACGCCTCGATCCCCCTTGGCATATCCTGCCTTGGCGTCCTTTCTGCTGCCCAATGGTAATGATCGCCTACCATTGTGCGTTGAATGTACTAACATATCCCGACAGCGTCGCCCAACCGGTCTGCTGCGAGAACGTTTCTCAGAGTCTGTGTCATTTCCTTTCTTGTGTTTGACAGTTCTGGTCTTACTAATCCCTGACTTATACAAACACAGGCGGTCTTATCAATGTGGGCTGCACCCCGATCAATATCGGCTTGTAAAAGTAGGCGTACGTCGAGAGGCTGGGGTCGAAATCAAGCCGGGCTTGGATAGAGCGATTTTTTTTGGCTCATATTAGTCTCCCTAGTCGTTATCACGCACAACGGTGGTATTTAGTAGGCTAGAATTGGGGTTAACTTGACTTTGGTTATTTGATTTATGTCTGAAATTTGCTGTGAGCTTGGTTCGGCGCATGCATGTGGCCCAATGTTGAAGGGAATGAAGGGTGGCGATGTGCTGCGGTTGAGAGCGAGAGGCGAAGGGCAGCGGCCGTGCGCAGTCGGTGAAAATGGTGCACATACACAATTTCGAGCCTAGAGACCGAGCCTCCCTTATATCAAGTGGAATATCCTTGTGCGCTACTGAATCTGCAGTATCGACTGGGTTGTTGTACCGTTAGCGCTGTGCTCGACGAGGAACCGCCCGAGCTCCGCATAACCCCCTTTAGACGCCGCCTGCAGCGGTGTCAACCCATCCGGGTCTTGGGCTGCCATATCGGCTCCGTTCTCGATGAGGAATAATGCGGGCTTCATATGGCCCCGATAGCATGCCCAATGCAGCGGTGTCCATCCATCCGCGTCCTGTGCTGCTACGTCGGCGCCGTGCTCGACGAGGAATCGTGCGAACACTACATCGACCCAATTAGATACCCAATGCAACGGCCTGTACCATTTTAAGTCCTGGGCTTCTACATCGGCACCGCGCTCAAGCAGGAGTCGTGCAACATCGACGTGACACCCTTCCGCCGCCTTATGTAGCGGTGTCCTCCCACTCGAGTCCCGGGCATCCACGTCAGCGCCGTGCTCGATGAGGAATAGTGTGGGTTTCACACGACCCCGGTAGCATGCCCAATGCAATGGTGTCCACCTCTCCGCGTCCCGGCCTACCACATTGGCGCCGTGCTCGACAAGGAATCGTGTGAACTCCACGTCAACCCAATTGGATACCCAGTGCAGCGGTCTGTATCCTTTCGAATCCTGGGCTTCTATATCGGCACCATGCCCAAGCAGGATTTGCGCCACCTCGACATGACCCCCTTCCGTCGCCCTATGTAGTGGTGTCCTCCCACTCGGGTCCCGGATATCTACGTCGGTGCCGTGCTCGATGAGGAATAATGCGGGCTTCACACGACCTCGATAGCATGCCCAATGCAATGGCGTCCACCCATGCACGTCCCGGGCTGCGACGTCGGCGCCATGTTCGACGAGGAATCGTGTGAACTCTACGTCAACCCAATCGGATACCCAGTGCAGCGGTCTATATCCTTTCACATCCTGTGCTTCTATGTCGGCTCCGTGCTCAAGCAGGAGCTGGCCGAGCTCGATATTCCCCACCTCGATCGCCCTATGTAGCGGCGTCCTCCCATTCGGGTCCCGGGTATTCACATCAGCGCCATGCTGGATGAGGAACAGTGTGGGCTTCACACGACCCCAATAGCATGCCCAATGTAGTGGCGTCCACCCATCCACGTCCTGGGCTTCTACGTCGGCGCCGTGCTCGACGAGGAGTCTTGCGAATTCCACATCAACCCAATTAGACACCCAATGCAACGGTCTGTACCCTTTCGAGTCTTGTGCTTCTACATCGGCGCCATGTTCAATCAGGAGTCGTGCTAGCTCGACATGACCCCCTTCTGTCGCCCTATGTAGCGGAGTCCTACCATTCGAGTCCCGGGCAGTGACGTTAGCGCCGTGCTCGATGAGGAGTAGCGCGGCTTTGACACGACCCCGATAGGATGCCCAATGCAGCGGTGTCCATCCATTCGCATCCCGGGCTGACAAGTTGGCGCTGTGATCGACGAGGAGTCGTGCGAACTCAACATCAACCCAACCGGACACCAAATCGAGCGCTCCTGACTTGTTCAAGTCCTGGGCTTCTGAATTGACGCCATGCTCAATCATGAGTCGTGCGAGCTCGACATGACGCCCCTCGGGCGCCCGATGTAGTTGTATCGACCCATTCGGGTCACGGGTTGCCGCCTTGTCGCTACGCTCAATGAGGAGCTGTGCAAGCTCCACACGGCCCCCACTGGATGCCAGATGTAACGGTGGCCAACCATCTATGCCCAAGGCTGCGACTGTCACGTCGCCGACATCGGCGCGCTCGGCGAGGTTGTAATTTTTGCATGGATCGAGGGGAGAAAGATAACGGAAAATATCTTGTTGCAACTTGTCGCCTGTAAGACAATTCCTGTGAATCAAGGCAGTAATGGTAGCATCAGAAATTAACTGACGGTTCAAGTTGTTCAATTCGTTCACAACTTGACGAAGGTTTTCTTACTCGCAGTCAGACATGGAATGTGTTCTTTGTCGTCAATGAAGCATACCAAGGCTTTCCCGGACATTGTCAATGGATGCTTTACCATCTATAGGAAAGGTTATTCAACAGACAGTGGATAACAAGCCAATGCATTTACTCACTATCCATGAACGCCTCCATATTCTGGGAAAGTGTGTAGACGACCCCGAGAGTCTGAGCCGCGGTATTCCGGACCTCATCTTGCGTGAGTCGGTCCAGCCTTTGCAGCGCCGCCTCGATATCCTTACCTCCGAAGAATTTCTTTCCAAGTTTGACTACGTCGCGCTGAGTAAAGTGTCCCGTCACCGAGAATGCACTCACTCGATCGTCGCTGCTGAAGTTCTTTGGTCACCAAAGCGAGAGTGGAGAGTAGTTCCACCATTATTTTGACTACTATTTCGACGATCGCCGGAGTAAGGGGTATCTGTGTGTATATATCGAGACGATTCACAAATTGTTCGATGGACTCGAGCAAATCGACAAGTGCGTCGCCGCTAGATATTACGCCATTGGCAGCCTGTTTCACTCGAATTTCACGATATCTAGGCATGAACTAGAGAACGCCACATACATTCAGTAAAATGGCGAGACTAGCCTGTACTGCTTTTGCAGGTGGGAATAATGTCTGAAAGAACGGGTCAGAGATGTGAAACATGCTATTAGCGCTTTCGGACTTACCAAGCCGACGGCGTCAGCAAAGGCGGCGGCGTTAGAAATCGGGGTCAAAATGGATACAGTAGTCTTGATCGCCTTCATGATTCTACCACTAGCGTGGAAATCACTGAAAGCCTTCGCTTGGCCTTGCAGAAGAGCAGTAACGTCGTCGACAGAGTTGCAACTCTGGAGTTGCACAGCAAGTGGATGTTGAGCCAATTTGATGCCTGTCTTCTTCTCGTAAGCCTGCAAGGCAGACTCAAAAAGTGCTTGAAAACGAGCGGATCTTGACTGATCGGCCATAGCACGAGTAGGAAGAATTGATGGCGAGACAGCGAGATTTAGTGGTCACATGTTTGGGCTGGCAATAGTCTGCCTTATCGATGCCCACACACACTGGCAGCGCAAGACGATTGCTAGAAATAGATGTTCCTCCGAGTCTTCATCTAATCGTGGGATATGAATCCTATCTCCGCCGTTGCGCGGCTGTAGATAAAACCGAGCTTGTTTGATAACACGGGAAGTCCCACCGTCATTGATAATGACGAACCTTAACGGCTGGCCAGCCCATCAGGAGATTGTCTATCAGGCTCAGGCTGCTCCGGGCCGCCCGATTGTGAAGAGTGCAGAAGGATGAGCATCACACGTTATCCTTCCCAAGAGGTTTGTCTGGGGAGGGTTTTGTCCCGTGTATCAGGGAAATTCGAAAAGTGATGTATCTCTACACAATGAGGAGAAATGAAAGGAGAAGATAGATACAAGAGAGAACTTATAAAGGAGATCTCGAACCCTGACTCCCTGAGATTCGTCTCATGATAGAAAAATGACCATCTACTATGGTTTTCTATCTGGAATCTACGTCATACTGCTGTGGGATATTGTATCTGTAGTACAGGCTGGGACGTTGGGTCGGCTCCAAGATCGACAAGGAGCTGTACAAGCTTAACATGACCTGCTTCCCGTGCTAGATGTAGCGGTGTCCGCCCACTCAAGTCCGAGGCTGCTAAGTCGGCGCCGTGCTCGATGAGAAGTTGCGCAAGCCCTACATTACCCCTTGCGGATGCCCAATGCAGCGGCGTCCACCAGTTGGGGTCCCGGGCTGCTATGTCCGCGCCATGCTCTATAAGGAGGTGTGCGGACTTTACATGACCCCAATGAGATGCCCGATGCAGCGGTGTCCATCCCCCGGCATCCTGGGTTACCACGTCGGCTCCATGCTCGACAAGCAGTCGTATGAATTCCACATCATCCGCCCAATGTAGCGGTCTCTGTCCATTCAAGTCCTGGGCGTCTACATTGGCGCCGTATTCAATTAAGAGTCGCGCAAGCTCTACTTGACACGCCTGGGTGGCCCGGTGTAGCGGCGTCATCCCAAACATGTCCCGGGCTGCCAAGTTGGCGCTGTGTTCGATGAGGAGTAGTGCGGGCTTCACATGACCCCGATAGGATACCCAGTGCAGCGGTGTCCACCCCTTCGCATCTCGGGCAGCCACGTCGGCTCCATATTCAACGAGAAGTCGTACAAACTCCACTGCCTCCACATCGGCCGAATTGGACACCCGGTGCAGCGGTCTCGACCCGAGCGAGTCCTGAGCTTCTACGCTGGCACCGTGCTCAATCAGCAGTCGTGCGAGCTCGACATGAACCCCTTCTGTCGCGCTGTGTAGGGGCGTCCTCCCAATCAAGTCTCGGGCAGCTACGTCCGCGCTGTGCTCTATGAGCAATATCGCAAGATTGACGTAACCCCGATAAGATGCTAAATGCAGTGGTGTCCACCCATCCACGTCCTGGGCTGCCACGTCAGCGCCATGCTCGATGAGCAGTTGTGCTAACTTCACATCCACCCGGTTGGATACCCAATGCAGAGGTCTCCATCCCTTCGAGTCCTGGGCTTCTACGTCGGCGCCGTGCGCAATCAGGAGCTGTGCAAGCTCGGCATGACCACCATTGGCAGCCCAATGTAGTGGTGTCCTCCCATTCGATTCGCAGGCTGTAGTGTTGGCGCCATGTTTGACGAGGAGCTGTGCAAGCTCCACATGGCCTGATGCAGATGCCCGATGCAGAGGGGTCCAGCCATCTGCGTCCCGGGCTGCCACGTTAGCACCGTGTTCAATGAGGAGTAATGCGTGCTTCACAAGACCCTGATGGGATGCCCAATGCAACAGTGTCCAACCCCCCGCATCCGTAGTTGCCACCTCCATGCCGTGCTCGCCGAGTAATCGTGAGAACCCCACATCACCCAATTCAGACATCAATTGCAGCGGTCTCCACGTATTTGTGTCTTGGGCTTCTGAATCGGTGCCATACTTAGTCAGGAGTAGTGCGAGCTCTACATGACCCCCTTCTGACGCGCAGTGTAGTGGTGTCCGGCCATTCGAGTCCTGGACTATCACATTCACGCCATGCTCCACGAGGAGCTGTACAAGTTCCACATGACCTTCTGCAGATGCCCGATGCAGCGGTGTCCACCCATCCATGTCGCGGGCTGCTACATCAGCGCCGTGCTCGATGAGGAGTAGTGCGGGCTTCGCACGACCCCGGTAGCATGCCAAATGTAACGGTGTCCACCCTTTAGAGTCACGGCTTTCCATGTCGGCTCCGTGCTCGACGAGGAGTCGTCCAAACTGCACATCAACCCAACCGGACACCCAATGCAGCAGTCTCCATCCATTCAAGTCTTGGGCTTCTATATCGGCACCATGTTCAATCAAGAGCCGTGCTAGTTCGATGTGACCCCCTTCGGTCGCCTTGTGTAGTGGTGTCATCCCACCCGAGTTCTGGGCTGCAACGTCGGCTCCGTGCTCGATGAGGAGTAGCGCAGGCTTGACTCGACCCTCATAGGATGCCCAATGCAGCGGTGTCCACCCATCTGCGTCCCGTGCTGCCACGTCTGCACCATGCGTGATGAGTAGTCGTGGGAAATCTACATCAATCCATTCGGACACCCAATGCAGCGGTCTCCACCCATTCAAGTCCTGTGCTTCTACATCGGCGCCGTGTTCGATCAAGAGTTGGGCGAGCTCTACATGACACCCTTGGGTCGCCCGATGTAGCGGTGTTCGCCGATTGGAGTCCCGGGCAGTGGTGTCGGCGCCGCCCTCGACAAGGAGTCGTGTAAGCTCCACGTGACCCCCTCTGGATGCCCGATGCAGCGGTGTCCACCCATCTGCGTCCTGGGCTGCAGGGTCGGCACCGTGCTCGATGAGAAGCCGTACAAGCTCCACATAACCCCTTTCGGACGCCAAATGCAACGGTGTTCGCCCACCTGAGTCCTGCGTTGTTGGGTTGGTACCGTGCTCGACGAGGAGCCGCGTAAGCTCCATATGACCCTGATCGGACGCCCTATGCAGTGGTGTTTGCCCGTTCGAGTCTTGGGCTCCCGCATCGGCGCCATGCTCGAAAAGCAATCGGGCAACTTCAACATGTCCCTCTCGTGAAGCCAGATGCAAAGGTGTCGAGTCGTGATCAAAGCTCCGAGAATTCACATCCTGCGAGTTCTCAATGGCCAAGGCCTCTACAATGTCGCGCAGGCCACAAAAAGTGGCGTAATGTAAGGGAGTTCCACGGGGCGCCGATGGCCTTTCGGCTGATCCTCGCTTCCATGGCACTGTTGGGTTGAATATCCAAAGCCAAATCCCGAGATGCAGTTTCCTCCCGTCAAAAAGCTGTTTCATGCCTTCACCTACATTTTGTGAGACATCCCCAAAACGGGCATGTACAAGCCAGTGCTTGGCAGCGTATTCCGCGAGAGGAAATTCCGTCAGGCTGTCTCTCGTGATGCCTTCGTCCAGGTGTAATAGAATGCCCAGACATGCTTGGGTAACGAAGGTATGAGCGGTCGTCATAGATATGTGATAACGGCGGAAAATGGGTACGGGTGTTTCAGCAAGGCGGGGAGATGTTAGGAACTCTTTGACCGAGAAGTGTGAAAATTGTATGACTTGTGAATTATGTTCGTCGACAAGGGAAAGAAATGTGGGACACGTAGACAGGACTGCGTCTACCGGATCTCCAAAGCGCCAATCCTCGTGAAACTTGGGGATCTGTCCAACCTTGAAGTCAAATGCGAGAAATTCAGCCACTTCCTCGACTCGGAGCGGTCGGGAGGCCACGGCGACGCATAGTAGGAGCCGTCGCGCAAATTCCCAATTTGTTTCCTTAATCTCTCGTAACGTGCGTTCATACGTCTCATCAAGTGTCGGTGGTAGTTCATCCAGGGCATGCCGGATACGTCCTGGGAGGCAGTCACCGAGGTAGTCCAGCTGACAGTACACCCATCTGAACCTAATATAGAGGAATGTATGAGAATGGTGAAGAATTCAGCTACTAGGTTCTTACATTCCCTTCGCCCGTTCTGTCAGGACGTCTATCACAAGCCTTCTGTGTTCAGGTGTCCATTTCCGCATCCTTTTATTGGTGTTTACGACTGATTTGATGTATTCCTCGATATCCCTTCTTTGTCCGCTCTCGTCGTGTAAGGAAACGGAACGGAACGTTAATGGCTCAAGAACAGGCTTGATGTCAGCCTCGGGTCGGCTAGTGACGCATATACGCAGATTCGGTACGTGTGAATCAATGAGGTCTTTCAGAAGCGCAAGGACCTCCTCGCGGGGGGAAGATAGTGAAGACGTATCTGGACATTCATCCAAGGCATCCACAATGAGATAGACTGGAGCCTGTTTTGGCTGATTCAACAAGGCCTTTAAACACTGGATAAGTTCGTCATCGCTAGGGCTTTGTGCACCCTGGCGATGTGTCGAATAGAAAGTGGAAATGATATCGGAGTAGGAATCTGACTGGTCGCAAAGCTGGAATAGAATTGATGAGAGCAGCCCACGGAGGTCCTTCTTTAGATCCTCCCTGAAGTCGTAGAAATACATCGCGATTGTAGCCAGCCCAGATTTACGAATCGCCTCGATGTCCTCTATGATAGTGGAACTGGCACAACACTGTTAATTTCTCGAGACGAAGATATCCATAAATTAACGTACCAGAGCACAGACTTGCCAGCACCCGCTAGGACAGGGGAAACCAATCGGTCTTTGCGACGGAGTATGTCTAGGCAGCGACTTACGTTTCCCGTGGATCCAAAGAAGGGATGTATGTTCGGATGTTTTCCATTCCGAGAGCGTTTTGCCATTAATGAACCACGCCCCGGTCTCCGTGTGCCGCGATCGCCGGGCGAAGTTATAATTCTTCCAAGGATCAGGGGGCGAAAGCCAACGGAAAATATCTTGCTGTAACTTCTCACCTGCCAGACAATCCCGGTGATTTCAGGCGGTAATGTTAAGTTTTGGGAATAACTCACGTTTTAGCTTGTTCATTTCGCTTACAATCTGATGAAGGAGCTCTAACTTGTAGTCAGATGGAAGCCGCTTGTTGTTACGAACGAAACGTACCGAGGCTTTCCCGGATACCATCAACAGATCCTTTGCCTTCTAGAGAGAAGGGCGTTCAACAGACAGCGGATTACAAGCGAGCACCCTCGCTCACCCTCGATAAACACCCTCATGTTCTGAATGAGACTGCAGACGACCCCAAGAGTCTGGGCTGCGGTAGTCCGAACCTCATCTTGGGTAAGTCGGTCTAGCCTCTGCAGGACCGCCTCGATTTCTCTCTCCCCGAAGAATTTCTTCACAAATTTGACTACGTCGCGATGAGTAAAGTATCGCGTCCGAGTCAGCGAGAACACACCCACTCGATCGTCGCTGCTGGAGTTCCTTGGTTACCAGAGCGAGCGTGGAGAGTAGCTCCACCATTATTTTCACCACAATTTCGACGATCGCGGGAGTAAGAGGAATCTGCGTATATATATGAAGACGATTCATAAATTGTTCGATAGACTCGAGCAATTCGACGAGTGTATCAGCACTGGATACGCCCTTCGCCGCCTGGTTCATCTGTGTGTCACGAGGGTATCTATATATGAACTGGAGAACGGTCCATACCTGAAGTAGGATAGCGAGACCAGCCTGCACCGCTTTCACTGGTGGAAATAATGTCTAAGAAAGGTTAGAGAAGTGAGTCATGTTAGCAGCGCTTTGCCAGGCTTTCTGACGTACGAGGCCGACAGTATCGGCGAGTGAGGCAGCGTCGGAAATTGGGACCAATATTGATAAAGTAGTTTTGATTGTCTTTGTGATTCGATCACTGACTTGTAGGTCACTGAATTCCTTTGCTTGGCCTTGCAGAAGAGCAGTAACATCGTTGACGGAGTGGCAACTCTGGAGTTGCACAGCAAGTGGATGTTGTGCCAATGTGATGCCTGTCTTTTTCTCGTAAGCCTGCAAGGCAGACTCGAAGAGTGCTTGAAAACGAGCGGATCTCGATTCGTCGGCCATATTAGGACTCAGGGAAAAGAATTGGTGTCTTTGAGAGGGGGCTGGTTTTGCTAGGGAATGATGGCGAGAAAACAAGGATCGGTGCCAGTGGGCAGACGGCTAAGACAATGGGCAGTGCACTGCCTTGATTGACGTCTTGTGAAGAGTATATACGGCATCCGTACACAGACGCAAAGTGCTCGCTTGAAATAGCCTAGCGCATGTTGAAGTTAAGCGCCGGACCTGTTTGTTGCAAGAGTTGGGTGGTAACTGATCACTGTGGTCAGCGCGCGAGTGCGAAGCTGTTGGACGTCACAGCGCGGGACGGGCGGGTCATATTCGTCAGAAATGAGAGCTGGGAGGAGGGAAGTGGTGTATGTACTACCCCGGGCCTACTCTTTCATCAGGCAGATGTCCAACTACTTTTCTTTATTTTTTTGTGATTTTTGCAATTTCTCATTAAAAATACCAAAAATACATATCATCTACTTGCCAGACTAGCTCCTGAGCAGTTCTTGAAAGTACATCCAAAAATACACTTAAAAAGTATTATGGCCAGGAAAAGGGACACATATTCCAGACAAGTACTTAGTACATTGCCCCTGCTCATCATGTTGATGCAATCCAACCAGCCAAGTGTACTCTTACATGCATTGTGCTTTCCCTCAAATGACCCCTCCCATAAATTAATAAGTTGGCAAGTAGTGTGCAAGTAAACAATATGTATTTTGGCAAGTAGTCAACTACTTGTCAAATATTTACTTGCTGTACAGGAAATTAATGAAAATTAGCAGAAAAGTAATTGGACTTCTGCCTGATGTTCCATGGTGCCCACCACTCATGTGTGACATCTTTGTTCCAAGTTATGCAGAATGCAGATATTCCTATACTTGTTCAAGTTGGGTAACAGAAGCATGAATTGCCAAAGGAAATATGAGCGGATGAAGCAGATGACCTACTGAGAGTGTTTTTAGAGGATGCAGGCAACGTGGCGATAGTCTGAAAGGCAGAAACATGGCCAGAAGTGACTTCTAGTGGCTCAATGCTCTGGAAAAGCCTTCTTACTTCTTACTTCTCATACATGTAGAACACAGGATATGGCATAGAGAGATGATGTAGTAATGTATAATTGATATTGTGCTACAAATAGTGACCCCGATTTGAAGGCTACTCTTGTTTACCTGCCAGTCAGCCAGTCATGATGCTATATGCTCAACAAAAAGAGCTAATAAAATGATTTAAATGTGAGGTGAAAGTACCTATTCATAGCTTTCAATCCTCAGTTTTTTGGGGTAACAAACCCAGAATTGAGGTGACCAACCATGACTGACTGGATCCAGGAGCTGACTGGTATCTGGGTAAACGATAGTATGGTGAGCACCCAATCTCAAGTTTGCAGCATTGAAACAGACAGTGAGCAGATGGATATTGTGGAAAGTACCTTAGTCACATTTGATTCACAGAACTTTTTGAGTATATTGCCTTCACTCAGAGCTCCAAAAGTCCACTCCAAGACACAAATGTCCAACTCCAATGAACATTTTAAAGGCATTCTTCTGCCACCAGCAACATGCCTGAAGCTATGGCTACAATAATAATGACCTTCAAAGCTACAAAAGGGTTAGGGTTACAGTAATGTTTTTTTTTTTTTTTTTAAATTCTGACTTGTATTCTGCAGAGCATACAGAGGTGGAGTACAGCGCAGTTGCACTAACCTACTGGGCCATATGAAATGAAATATACAGGTACAACAGTCCCCTTAAGAAGCTATCTACCTATTGGTGTCCCCTATTGCTACGATCTGTCTCGGGATCGTTATTGCGATAGCAATCAGGAGGTGTTCTGGTATTCAGGGAAGTCAGCAGAGGGAGTAGTACTTAACCAATGTGTTGGAGGTCTTGCAATAGGACTGAATGTGGTCCTAAGTCAAGTGAAGTCAAGTTTCCTAATTTAGGCAGGAGGCTGGACCGGGAAGGTCCAGGACAGGTGGTGCACAGACAAGTTGATTGATATAGCTCAATCACTAAGCTCCGAATGACTTGTGAATGAACACAAGTCAAAAGTAAATGTCTTAGACGGTGAAGAGGGCCTTGGATGTGCACACAGGAAGATAGGAGTAAGTGAGACAAAACTGAGTTAACTCAGGCTTAGGGCCTAAGTTCAGTACTAGCACAAGTATAAATACAAGTATACTATATGGCTGGTCATGATGACAAATCAGTCTTGCTAAGTGATTGACTAAGCTGACTAATTATGATCAGTAATACTAAGTCAGCAATCCAGTGAACAAGGTAATCAGACAAGGAGACTAGTAAGTAATGAATCAGCGAAATGACAAAGAGTATAGTAAGTGAGCTGATGAATCACAAGGTAATCTGACCAACAGATGATGTCAAGCTGAATAACAGTATAGTAATCAGATCATGAGAACAGGTATGACAACAAAGGAACAGTAATCAGTACAGTAATAGAGCGACAAGAAAGAGAACATAGTAGAGGGTTTTGGAAGTCGCAAGATGTGACATGTGATCAATCAGGTGACTGATCACCTGATGTAGCACCTGACCAATCATGTGACTGGTCACCTGTCAAGACATGTGATCTGTCATGTGACAGATCATGTGAGGGTTCTGGAGAAGGTGCAAAAGGCAGCGAGTCCCAGAGGTTTAGCTGGGAGGTGCAGTCAAGGGTACAGGAAGGGTCCATGGGAGGACCAGGGCCAGAGCTTGTAACACCTATGCTGCTTACCAACTTGTATCGTAAAAATTGGGACCTAATTAAAGGCCACTGTGACTAGAAGATGTGAGAGCATAGCAGGCTGAAGTAAAATAGGGGGAGTGCTAGGCCAAGTGAGGGGAAGATGAATGGGGCCACAGAGGAGTGCCTTATGATCAGGCATTGTGTGGTAGGTGGGGACAGGTTTCTGGCCTCAAGGGCCAGTGGGTGGTGATAGGGTTGCAGAAGGGGTCGGGTTGGGCATGGTTCTTTGGACCAACTGTTGAATTTACTGCTCAGTATTCATGTTATCCAGAGTGCCAACCACTCTGTGCCTCTTGTGTTTCATGGCAATGAGGGCTTTGATGGGCAGTTTCTTTTTCTCTGCTCAGGAAAGGTTGGCTTGGGAGTATACAGAGGATTGTGGGTCATTGGCAGAGGGGGTGTTATGCCCTTGACCTATGGCTGGGGTGGAGGTGTGGAGGGGCTTGGGGGGCTTCTTTTGAGGTGGTGTGTCCTTCCAGCATTTGACAGTGACCATGTGTCCTAGGGTGAACAGGGTTCTGTGATGCAGGAGGTTCTGGGCACCTGAGCCATCCTGGTCTTCAAAGGAGAAAGAGATGGAGGAGGAGGCACCATTTGAGTAGGAGGCAGGGTTGCAAACCCAGGAGGGTTTCTGGGTGATAGTAAGAGATGCATAGGCTGGGTTCTCAGTGGTGAGCGCTTTGTGTAGCTCATCAGGGGTGAGAGCTCCTCTGGTGTCCGATTTCTTGGTGGGTACCGAATTGAGGCGTAGTTTTGACCACTTGATGTTGTGGTGCACTGTGGGGAGGGTTTCTGGTCCTGAGGTGGCAGTGACTGAGAGGGAGGTTTGCAAGACCTCAGCTAAGTGTGGCAGGGCATTGGTAAGTTGTGTGGCTGTTATGGTAGCACCACCCCAGAGTACCAGGTTGCCCTTTGCAGTCCACCTTGCAGCAGACACACAGACCTGGGTAGGGTTAGTGCTGTCAAGGGCAGCATTGATGGTAGCACAGATATCTGAGGGGGTTGGCCTCATCTCTAGCCATGTGTATGCAGCAGTGTCCACTACCACACTGGGGCATTGGGGAGTGGCTGCCTTTGCTGCATAGGTGGGCTTGGGGGAGGGGACACCAGTGGGGGTGACCTTGGCAGGTGCGGAGGTAGTGTTGCTGCAGCTCAAGCTGGTCATTTTCAGAAAACTGAGATAACTAATGTAATAAATTATGTAAAAACATGAAAATATTTATATAGGTAGACTGCCTCAAAAGCCGAGGGGTCACTTAAGATGACTTTCAGATTCAATAAACCATTCACATGCAAATCCAATCAGCCCA